>JAVJIF010004876.1:0-204073 GCA_038442645.1 Agave tequilana | reverse complement strand
TGTTGTGAGTGTCACTTCTTTGTTTTATTTTATTAAATTTTATTGTGAGTGTTTCACTTCTTTGTTTAGTATTATTTAATTTTATTGTGAGTGTTCGTTCATGAGACATCCATGATTTGTCCACTTTATTCATGTAGTTGATATTTGCTTGTATTAGCATTATTTCATGTGTTGGTAGTTTATCGTTGTTGGCTTAGGCCTAGTTTTGATACACCTTAGACTGTTACTTGACTCGACTTGATATTGAGGTTGATATAGTTTTATGTTTGAAAGATTTGATATTCATGTATTTAGGGATTATTTCCGACTGAACTCTTTTGGATATTGTGGACAAGTATATATGACGTCTTCATCTGATATGAGACTATTTAGAGATACCATGATAATGGATCTGATGTGATTTGATGTTAGACATTTCTGGACTTGATGTTTTCACCAGGACATATATATTCTTGTTAGTTCTTACTAGTTGTTTATTATTCTGATTCGGAGTTAGTTGCGAGGAAAGTTGGACCGTGATTTGGATTGATCTTGAATTGGGTTAATCTAGAATTTACATTCTTTATATTGGATCTTGAACTTATTAAGATAGGTGTGACGTAGCTGTATTTATAGTTGAGTATTTGGATTTATTTAGATGATATTTTGTTAATATTAAGTAGCAGAAGTAGATATTCTAGACTATATGTTGTTTTGAGGATGATTCCCTTACTTCGTTATGATTTCAGTATCTGTTGACTTAGTGGTCTCGAGGATATACCATGTGCTTCATGTTTAGTTACTGATTATTCAGTCAGGGAGATAGAGTTATTATGAGAGTGATTTCATGGATATCGGTGATTATATTACATGTTCGGAGTTTTATGACAGCTATTGATCGATCTGATTTATTGATGACTTAGAGGATGGATATATCGATGACTTTGAGGATATGAGTTATTCATACTTTGCCGGATTATTCTATTCATGACAGTAGATCATTATTCATCCTGATATCTTGATTTACATGAGAAACTTGATTGTTTATACATGATATCTACCTGATAACTATCTTGTCCATGTTACTTAATTGCTGGGAAAATATTTACACAGAAACACACCGTCATGTGATACTTGTTACATATTCCTGTTATACCGGTATGTTGTTCATTGATATTATATATTCCTGTTATAACCGGTATTCTGATTACATGTTGATATTGTTACCGTGACTACCACCAAGTTTCCCAATGATTCAAGTAACATGTACGTTAAATAATCTTAATAAACTAATAACATGACAACTTACACTGGGATTGGAGAGATTGATGGAGGAGACAGCGTCTGTATTTTGGGTGGACCTAGGATTTAGGTTGCGCAGCCGAAAGAGGGTTCCACTGTAGGATTCCCGTGGGGTGACTGGCACCCCGTCCTGTTCCTGTTATACATGTTATACTGTACCTGTTCCTATTATACATGTTCCTGACTACCTTGCGGTAGTTTCTGGTTCAGCACCAAGTCTGGGCCGTGGTCCCAGGTATGCACGGGACCCACCTAAAGCATGGACAATATCTCCAACCGATCATTTCAATAACTTAGGACTCTGATTGACATGTGTAATAGGCGTATATGGGTTGCGTCTATTACATGTGGCAATTGGTGTTCGCTGACATAATCAATAATGATAAACTGTTAATGTATTGTGACTAACCGTGATCACCCGACTGTATGTATATGTATAAACTATAATAGATATAGGATTGTACACCAGACTATGATATATGCTTGGTTATACCTTCAGATATCAGTTGCTTGTTTACAGTTGTGATAGTTGACTTTATCTTCATTCATGTTGTTATGCAGTTATCCTTTAGTTATCTATTTATCATGTTTATTTAGTTATTCTGTCTGTAGTTTTTATCTGGTTATTATTCTGTGCACATTGTTTATATGCACGAGCTCTCCCCTTTACACACACACACTCACTAGGTCGCTTTCTAACGACCCTGGATTTGCACGTCCAGATATTGGATGCTTTGCTTCTATTGTACAGGTGTTCGAGGAGACGGTACGCTTCGTGAAGAGCTAGAGCTTCTCCCTATTCGATTCCGGTATTCTTATCTTTCTTGTCTTCATATTATTTCTTGATTCTCGTTATATCAGATTCTTTGTTATTCCAGTTCTTTATTCATATGATATCATGCGTGGATGCTTCTATGTATTATTGCAGTGGTCGTTGACTCATTAAAGTATAAAATTTATAGCTGTTCGGGTTACTTTAGGCTTAGCGTGTATACGTTGGTATTTTCCTTGCGTATATATGTCGCCGACTCTCGTCGCGACTCCGTTTTCACGTATTTTGGGAAGCGGGGCGTGACAGGATGGCTCAAGTGTTGTGTGAGAAAACAAGGATTGAAATGGTGGAGGAAAACTCAAGAAAATCACTTTTAAAACACTCTTGATAAACTCTCCTTTTGATTGAAAATATTTGCTCGCAAATAAGTGGAAAAAACTTCTTAATGGAGTTGGAAAAACTAGCTCAAAACCCACTTAAAAATCTTATCTAAAACAGCCCCCAAAGCCCCAATTTATAGAGCTAGAAAAACTAGCCGTTGGAGCCAGATTGGCCTGACGGTCGACCGCCCGGTCGACCACCAACAGTCAGATTTCTGACCGTTGAGGCAGCGGTCGACCGGCCGGTCGACCGAGACCCTGGAACAAAGAGCAGATCTCTCTGCCGGTCAACCGGCCCGGTCGACCGGGGCTTTCCAGATAGCAGAGCTCTCTGGCGGTCGCCGACCCTCCAGCAGTCCTGGCGTGCACGTTTGTGCACGTCGGTCGACCGTCCTGGTCGACCGACTTCAAGCTCGGTCGCCTGTCCGGTCGACCGACAGAAGCCAGGTCAGGACATTATAGGGATCAAAACTTGATCATTTTGGCTCAAATAATCCCATAAAATCACCAAAAATCTACAAAAATAGTTTTAACATTATACTTTGATAATCAAACATGCTTGAGCAAAATCAAGACATGTTACAAATAATTTGAACTATTTTTGTAACTAGAAATTTTGGCTCAAAACAAAAACTGTATTTTTCCAAACTTGATTTTTCAAAACTTCTTCTCCAAAAACAAGATATTTTAAATACTTTGAAAGCATAGGGTGTATGGATATGATCAACTACACATACATGGTGAAATATCTATGTTTTTGACAATAAGCACTAAACATGGTTTTGGTTAAAGACATGTATACTTTGAATATCAAAAAACCAAACCGGTATTTGTCCAAAATGAAAACTTTTTTGTATGTTTCCAAAATAAAAATTCTTTTATGAAAACATATCTAAATCAGGAGTGTGTGTATGTGTGAGATATACTTGAGCAATCCACCAACTATTCTATCCTTTACATTTTATCTAAAAATAAAATCTTATAAAATAAACCTAGACACAAGTCTTGATCTTGAAGTCTTCACTTGAAGTCTTCTCATCTTCTTGACTTGGTTCAAACACGATCCATAGAGCTAAACTTCTCTCTTGAGTACTTGATGTGGTCTTGATGCACAAGCTCTTGAATCAAACTGTGTTAGCTCCAAAACTTGACTTTAAATCTTTTGTTGAAGCTACACACCTACTAAGATCTTGATCACAAATCTGAGACTAAATAAACACAAGATCATTAGTACCATAACTACATGAGTTGATCATCATCAAAACTATAGTGATGGGCCTTCGGGCCAACAATCTCCCCTTTTTGATGATGACAAAACTCATGGAGTTATATATGCATGGATTAAAGTAAAGCTTCAAAGAAGCTCCCCCTTAACTCATGCATAACAATAAACAAAAAGATGTGGCAATAAGGCACATAAAACTAAACAATTATGTATGCAAATATAAGGAGATAAACATTCCAATCAAGTATAAAAACTCATCAAATACCTTTTCTCCTATTTGCAAAACAAAACATATATATGCATAAACATAAATACTTCTCCCCCTTTATGAATAAAGCAAGGAAAACAAGGAAAACATGCATATATACTAAAATACTTCTCCCCCTTTTTGTCAATCATCAACAAAGGGATTAAAGTAAAAACAAACAATGTTCTCCCCCCTTTTTGTCTGAAACAAAGAATCAACAAAGGGGTAAACTCAAATTAAATCAATAATAAGATATATGTGATATACATTCATGAAGAGGAAGACGCAAAGTTAACTTCCCTACATATATACATTACATGGAAGAGGATGACAAGCCCTAATTCACACAACGCATAATATGCAATGCATAAGAGGAGATGTGAAGCTCCCCCTACACACGTGTACCGCATAAAGAAGAGTTGTCAAGCTCCTCAATATAAGATACACTCAACATGAATCTATATGTAGAAGAGATGTTAAGCTCTCCTTGCATATAGGCCATATAAATCAAAAAAATTTTAATTTTCTCATTAAAATAAAATTTTGAGTTTTTTTCAACAAAACAAATTTTGAGAATTTTTTTTTTGGAAAATCAAATCATACAAACAAAATTTTTAAGATACCAATTGTAATCAAATTTTAAGATACCATGTAATCAATTTTAAGATACCAATTTTGTAAATATAAACATTACAAATTTTGAATTTTAATCAAATAAGAATCATATTGATACCAATTGAAAATTATTGCATATTTTAGATATCAAAAAAATAATGCATAAGCTTATTAAAATATCAATTGAGAAACCAATTGAAAATAAGGATTTGAATTAAGCTTAGCATAAACATACTTTATGCTTTAAATATGTAAATCGATTTTAATCAAGCACAAATAAATCATATATATGTATGAAAATGAAAATATCAATAGAATTGATATTATTTAAAATGTGAAGCATACATATATAGGAAACAAATATGAGTATATACAAAATGAATATACCAATTGAGATCAAGTATATAACTCATAACCTTCCACCCATTATATGCTCAAGATAAAAGATATTTCAATTAAACTTACAAGGCATAATCGCCCATCCATCCTCTCATTAAGGGGTTGGAAGGGGTTTTCAAAAAATAGGGTTTTGAAAATATTTTAATAGTGAAAATCACTACCAAATTGAAGAATAAATAACTAGTTAAAGTAATCTTTAAAAACTAGTTAAAGATCCTTCAAAACATGAAGCCAAATATATATATCCATGAAGCATACTAATACATAAGATTTGACACTCGAAATCGATAAAGCTCATAAAGATGTTCATGAAATAAAGTCATGACAAAACAAATAAAGTGTGAGTGTTCAAAAATCATGTAAATAGCATTTTCATGAAAATAATCAATAATGCTTAAAACAAACATGATTTTATCAAACAAATCATGAAAGTTTATTTTTCATATAAAAATGAAATCATAAAAATTCATTTTTCATCTTAAAAACAAACTTCTAGGTATATGTATAATTTATCCAATCCTAACAATATGAATACATAGCCCAAACATAAAAGAGTCCATAATGTAAATTGCATGAAGGCAAATGACTCATGGGGTATATATGTATATTTATTAGATTTGAATGCAAAATACATATACATGAAGTAAAACATGAAAATTGGCAAAACAAGTGTAAATGAGAGAATCATCAAAACTAGGCTATACATGTGCATATAGTGAGAACAAATGAACAATGAAGTGCAAACATATATGAATCAATTTGTTGCTCACTACTTGTACATGTATAAATTCAAGTTTTAATAAAAACTATATTTAAACTTGTATTTACCACATGAAGCACAAAAATGAACATACTAAAAATATCATATATGAACAAGCATGTAAATAATTAGGAGTTTAGAGATAGTTACCAAACCAAAGAACTATACTCCAAATCTCCAAAACATGGTGGTTGTCCCACCAAACCTCCTTGATAGCGGGGCATCAATATGTGTCCATCATGTCCATGTGCATCCACCATCAAGGCACCTTCCCTCTCACGTTTTGTGAGAGCCCGCACCTACATCAAAAATACAAGGTGAGGATTTTGGTACTCATATTCTTTTGGGTCCTTGGGGGTTAGTCTTATAAGGAACCCAAATATTTTTGTTAGCAAAATTAACATGATGTATCTTATCAAAATAAAATTTTGCTAAATGGCCTTTGCGGCCACAATGTGTACATTTGTACACTCTAGGATGCATATAAGTGTGGGTGTGGTCATGGCGTGCAAAATCTGCATATGCATGTTGTGGATGATGTGCATGAACATGTGGAGCTTGTTTCTTTGAAAATAAAGACTCCAATTTAGAGTGGTTAAAAGCACATTTGCTCAAAGTTGAGCTCAAACAATCTATTTTATTTTCAAAAATTTAACTTTATTTTTATCAATGGTTGTGGCATGAAGAGCATGATCAATAGTCTTTTTCTTTTTAGAAACATTTACTTTTTCCTTTTCAACAATTTTTCTTTTTAAAGAAGTGTTTTCAGGCAAAGCAACTTCCTTTTGTTTTTCCACCAAAACAATCTTATTTTTCAAAGTAGTGTTTCCTTCACAAAGATCATTCAATTTTGAAAGCAAGGAAACATTTTCATTTTTCAAATTTTCATTTTCTTTTTCAATGCATGCAACTTTATTTTTAAAGAATCATTTTCATTTATCATGCAATCAAATTTCTTTTTCAAATTTTTGTTATCCTTTTTAAGCAATTCATATTTTTCTAAAAGTTGTTGACAAAATGATGCTAGTTCATTATAAGGCATTTCAACATCCTCTTCTATCTCAGATTCGGTAGTTACCTCAAGGGGGTTATCCCCTTGGACCATGTAGCAACATTGGAAGCGTCACTTCAAGCATCCGAGTCGCTCCCCGCATAATATTGTTTTGTTCGCCAAGGGAGAGAATTGTGTTCCATACTACAAAAGCCGAATCAATATTAGAAACCCTAGATAAGTATTCATCATTTAGGGTATTTTTTAAAGCATGAATGGCCTTTGCATTAGCCTCAATATTTTGCCATTTAAACAATATGAATCTCTAGTAGTGGCAAAATAAACATGAATACCTAGGCCTTTGAGGTACAAAGACATCTTAACTTTCCAAGTTTGGATGTTAAGAATGTCAAAGGTGGGAGGTGACATGAAATCCATAGTGTGTGTACAAATATTGTGATTAGCTATAAGATGAGAATCTTTAACTCTAGGTTGTTAGACCCCAAATCAAGAGCACTTGGCTCTGATACCAACTGTAAATCACCTAGAGGGGGGTGAATAGTTGATGGCTAATCTAATGGTCACTTAATGCGGAATTAAAACTTTTATGATGCAAACTAAAACTTTTTAAACTAAACACCACGTATAACACAAGAGTGTAGCCGAATTCCCCGTGAAGGGCTCTGAACTAACTCCTCAAGATTTCTCTAAATAAGAGTTGAGGTGCCGCGTTAGCTCGCTTGGTTGAATACAAGTGTTAGCAAACAATCCCCAAGCATATAACAATTAAGCTCACAATATATATCAAGCATATAAAGATGAAAGCAATATAAGCATGCAAGATATAAACAAAAGTAAGAGATAGAGAGTGAGCAATCGCAAACACGGGAGATTTATTTCGAGGTTCGAGCACACTTGCTCTACGTCCCCACCTTCAACACTATGAAGGATTTCTACTAAAATCGATCCCACCGGATCACTCAGTGCCGCAACACCTACAAGGCGAGTTCACACTTGAACTCCTTGGACTCTCTAGTCCCGTACACACCGTAAGCCCACAAGTTCGCTGAGACCGCACCTCAAACACCGAGTTCTCACTAGAACCCGAAACACCGTGAACACACTTGTCCGCCTCCTCAATTATAAAGATAAAACTTTAGTGATCACAACTCTTTGATCACCTAAAATCCTCTCACAACAAATCCCTATAGGTAGATATAGCAATAGATGGCGCAAGTGTTGTGTGAGAAAATAAGATTGAAATGGTGGAGGAAAACTCAAGAAAATCACTTTTAAAGCACTCTTGATAAACTCCCTTTTGATTGAAAATATTTGCTCTCAAATAAGTGGAGAAAACTTCTTAATGGAGTCGGAAAAACTAGCTCAAAACTCACTTAAAATCTTATCTAAAACAGCCCCCAAAAAGCGCTAATTTATAGAGCTAGAAAACTAGCCGTTGGAGCCAGGTTGGCCTAACGGTCGACCGCCCGGTCGATCGCCAATGTTCAAATTTTTGACCGTTGGGGCAGCGGTTGACCGGCGGTCGACCGAGACCCTGAAATATAGAGCAGATCTCTCTGCCGGTCGATCGGCCCGGTCGACCGGGGCTTTCCAGAGAGCAGAGCTCTCTGGCGGTCGATCGGGTCGGTCGACCGGCCCTCAGCAGTCCTGGCGTGCACGTTTGTGCACGTCGGTCGACCGTCCCGGTCGACCGACTTCAAGCTAGGTCGACCAGTCCGGTCAACCGACAGAAGCCAGGTCAGGACATTATAGGGATCAAAAACTTGGTCATTTGGCTCAAATAAAATCCCTAAAATCACCAAAAATCTGCAAAAATAGTTTTAACATTATACTTTGATAATCAAACATGCTTGAGCAAAATCAAGACATGTTACAAATAATTTGAACTATTTTTGTAACTTAGAAAATTTGGCTCAAAACAAAAACTGTATTTTTCCAAACTTAATTTTTCAAAACTTCTTCTCCAAAAACAAGATATTTTAAAACACTTTGAAAGCATAGGGTGTATGGATATGATCCACTACACATAAATGATAAAATATCTATGTTTTTGACAATAAGCACTAAACATGGTTTTGGTTAAAGACATGTATACTTTGAATACCAAAAACCAAACCGGTATTTTTCCAAAATGAAAACTCTTTGTATGTTTCCAAAATAAAAATTCTTTTATGAAAACATATCTAAATCAAGAGTGTGTGTGTGTGTGAGATATACTTGAGCAATCCACCAACTATTCTATCCTTTACATTTTATCTAAAATAAAATCTTATAAAAACAAACCTAGACACAAGTCTTGATCTTGAAGTCTTCACTTGAAGTCTTCTCATCTTCTTGACTTGGTTTCAAACACGATCCATAGAGTTAGACTTCTCTTGAGTACTTGATGTGGTCTTGATGCACAAGCTCTTGAATCAAACCGTGTTAGCTCCAAAACTTGACTTTAAATCTTTGTTGAAGCTACACACCTACTAAGATCTTGATCACAAATCTGAGACTAAATAAACACAAGATCATTAGTACCATAACTACATGAGTTGATCATCATCAAAACTATAGTGATGGGCCTTTGGGCCAACAGAGGTGTTATATGAAGCTCTCTTGGTTCAACACAAGTATGGACACACACAAACAATACCATATATGTATGATATGAACAATATAAAGCAATGCAAGGTAAAAGAGAGAGAGTTTAGATATAGTGGATCAATCGCAAACAGCAAGATATGTTTCAAAGTTCGAGCCACTACTCTACGTCCCCACCTTCACACAGAAGGATTTTCACTATACGTCCACACAAGACTTCTCACACAGGGAACCTCCACTGAGGATTTGGGTAATACAAACTTGGAGTACACAACTCCTCTCTCAAACAACAACCTCTACACAAGAGGCAAGGCACTAAGCCACATGATTGAAACAGGAAATTAGTAAAGAAAGAGTTTAAAAAATCTTAATCTCATTTAAAGTTAACCGCATAGCAAGGGCTAGACGGGTCGATCCACAGGAAAGGATGCGATGGAAGCTTTTCGGAACGATCTTCTCTGTAATTCGCTTGGAAAAGAAAAATAGATATTGATTAGATTTAATTAAGCAAAAGAATTATAGTTTACCAATCATTTACCACAACCCAAAGTATTAATCTCAAAGAGTGAACATCATATTGAATGAAGAATTACTTACCCAAGGGTTTTGATTGAGAATCAAGCAAGATGAATAAAGATATTGTAAACCCTAATTAGTTTGCACTAATAAAAATTAAACTATAGATCATCTTAATTTCAAAGAATAGCATAAGAAAAATTCATTTAAAATTATACTATCAAAGTATTTAATTATGAGCCATGAATGACCATTTAAAAAGTGCAACCTAAATTAGTTAAACTAAATCGTTGATTCATCTTCAAGAATACCAATTTTAATATTAGGGTTCTTAACAAGCATAGATGTCAATCAGATCATCTTTTAAACTAAACTAGGGTTGATCAAAAGATTAGCAAATTATAGTTTTAATTAGTTATTCATATTTTTATTTTTATTTTCAATTTTTATTTTGAATAAGAAAAGTTGCATGAAAATGAAAAGAAGAAAAATAAATAATCTAAGTAGAAAACTAAATTAAATTGCAAAAAAAATGAAGAACCATTTTATTGGATGTCACTGACCAATTATAAAGCTCCTCTGCTTCTTCAATAATCTTCTTCTTCAAATAACAAAATGAAAAGTACAAGAAAATTTAGAAAGAAGAAAAGATCTAAAGAAAACTCTAAGCTTCAGCTCTGAGATCTCCCTTCCTCTGTTGCTCTGCAGGGGTATTTATAGGAGAAAATTAGAGGGTTAAGAAGTGTCTGGAGATAGGAGGAGCAAATATTTTTGAATTTGAATTCTCCTATTATCTTCAAACTTATTTGACTTATCCGTAGAAATTCAATTCCGACCTGCAACTTGTTATCGGGTTAATCGCTGAATATGGCTTATTAGATGGTTGAATTAGAAAGTGTGATCAATATAGAGTTGTAGTCCTTTAAGCCTTCGTTCTGGAGCATCTTAAATTATTAAATTTGAGTTTCGGTAGAGAAAGTTATGATTTAAATACTAAAGAGTGTACAGTCTGAATTCGAATTAAATTCAGATTTTCTCTACTTTATCTTCATCTTGTTGTGTAAGCAATCTATTCAAATAGAAGTCCATCTCTATCCTTAATTAGGATGATGATTCATCTTGTTCTATCTTTCTTCTCCTTTAGATTTGAATAGCAATTAAGAGTCCTACTTTATCCTTCCTCCTCCTTCCCTAGGTTTTAAATTAATAATTTAAAATCTAAGTTGAGATTAGGTTACATAAGATAGAAGCTTCTAAATTACTAAATAAATCATGCATGTGGGCTTGTGGGCTTTTGCTTTTAGACTTCAACTGGGCTTCATTTATTTATTCTTTAATTACTCAAGGCCTGCACAACACTAAATAATAAAACGTTACGTAGCAGTGCTTTATAAAAGAATAAGTAGGGAAATATAATGGCAAATATAATGATAAATATACATTTTGACTACCTATCACCACACAAGATCATCCTCTCAATAGAGGGATAGGCACAAAGCTAACACAATCACCTCTCACTAGAAGGATAGGCACAAAGCCAAAAACAAAGAAAAGGTTTACAACTTGGTGATCTCAATAGATCACAAACAACCCTTGGTGATCTTAAAAGACCACAAACAATTTTTCTCACGAGAATAAGATTCTAAAGATATGATAGATATGATAGCTCAAGTGTGAAAAAATAAAATGTTTGGAGATGAAAACAACAAAGAAAAACTCTTAGAAAAATACTAGATAGATATTGAAATAAAGATCCAAAACCAATCTCCCAAAGACTTTCTTTTTCTTTGATTTTCCAACACTTTAAAAAAATAAAAGATAAATCTTTTAGCCCAAAACTCTTTTAAAAACTTGCTATTAAACACATATAAAGATGAAAAAAATTGCATTCTAAAAACTTGTATGAAACAGCCCAAGAGTGGGGCTGCTTATAACCCCTCAAAAAACTAGCCGTTACAGGTCAAAAACAGCAGCTGATGCTGCTGTAGGTCGACCACTCGGTCGACCGGCCAACGGTCTAATTTCTTAACATTGAGCCACCGGTCGACCGCCCGGTCGACTTAGGCTGGATCCAGAGAGCAGAGCTCTCTGGCCGGTCGACCGCCCGTCGACCTGGGCCAGATCCAGAGAGCAGAGCTCTCTGGACGGTCGACCGCCCGGTCGACCGACCCTCAAGCCAAAACTGGCTGTGCCCGCTTGCGCACTCGGTCGACCGACTTCTGGGACGGTTGACCAGTAAAAAGCCTGGACAAACAATTTATAGAGATTAAAACTTGGTCTTTTTAACTTATAAAAAATCCCATAAAATACACATAAGTTCCACAAAAATAAGTTCTTGTAATATCTTTAAATAAAAATATGTGTGATCAAGAATCAACACATATTACAAACTATTTGAACCATTTTTGTAATATTGAAATTAAGCTAAACATAGAATCTGTATTTTTCAAAAGTTGAATTTTTGAAATGGAAAACCGTTTTCTCCAAAACTCATATGGATACAAAAACAAGATATTTAAACTATATTTGAAGCATATAGTGTATGGATAAAATTCAATACACATGTAAGATGTATATCTATGTTTTTGACATGAAATCCAAACCGGTTAAACCAAAAACCAAATCAATAAACTTGTGTGTATGTGAATTGAGCATATCAATACTATCTAATCTTTACACAAGATTTAAAAAATTAAATTAAATACAAACCGAAGTCTTCTTGTTTCCAAGCCGACTCGATCCAAACGCGATCTAACGAGCTTGACTCCAACCGAGTGCTAGATGCGATCTTGACGCGCGAGCGTGTAAGCTCCAAAACTCCTTTGTTGAAGCTAAACACCTACTAATATCTTGGACAATCACTGAAACTATTTAAACACAAGATTAATAGTAAACTATAACTACATGAGTTTAATCATCATCAAAAATAAAGTGATGGGCCTTTGGGGCCAACAGTTAAGTGTTATAAGTATAAAGAAGAATATGGAATTTGGTGATAAGTTGGGGCATAGAAAAGAATTAAAGAAATATGATCTACTAATCATTTATCTGAAATCACCTAGAGGGGGGTGAATAGATGATAATGCTAATCTAGTGAACTTAATGCGGAATTTAAAAATTAATTGCAATTACATACAAGCAAGTAATTTAAGCAAAGAATATAATGCAAGAGATAAGAGCAAGTAAATCAAATGCAAACACCGAGAATTTTTTCGAGGTTCGAGCACCCAGCTCTACATCCCCGCCTTCACCCAGAAGGATTTCTAACCACTATAACTTCACAAAGAGTTACAATCACACCGGAGTACCCAACTCCACAATCTCGAACACAAGTACTTCTTGGTGATCAAAAGACCGCAAACTCTCTTTTGCAAAAGCCTCTTTTCCTTACAAGAACCCTGTAGAACAATGGTTAGAATTGAAGCTCAAATATTATAAGTGGAAAAAGAAAATGAAATTCAGAGAGTTTAAAAAATAAAACTTCAGCGATGAGAGATTCTTCAGCACAAAAACTAAGGACCAAACTCTTTTGAAAGCCTTTGAAAACTTTGAATATTTTTGCCAATGCTTGTTGTGTAAACTCTACCCTAATGACCCCTTTATATAGGATTGAGGAAGAGTAAACATAGAAAAGTTTTACTTGAATATAAGAGGAAGAAATTGACCCTCTAATACAGCTAACCACTTTTATTTAAACTTAAACACATTTTGAAAACATGTTAAAAATCAGCCTCCAGAAAATTAGCCATTACTGCCAATCTGGCAGATTGGTCAACTTTGAGTACATTTTAGACTACAAACGTTCGAATTCAGAATAAGGTATATAGGAATAATTTGTAGATCTTTAAGTCTTCTTTTTAAGGCAACTAAAATCAACTCAATATCATTTTTGATGAGAACTTTATCAATAAAACACTGAAAGGTGTCAAAACAGAAACTGTAAGCTATTTTCAGAACATGAACAGAGTCCAACCAAATATTTGACATCTTTAAAATTTGAATCTGAAAATGATTATTGAATAAGAAATTTAGATCTGAAAGTTATCTTTGAAATGCTAGTTGAATCATATTATTTGAATATAAGAATAAAAAGTTATGAAAAGTAAAAAGGTGTCAAGCAAATCAGCAGAACTAAAGCTGGTTCAAATTCAAAACCCGATATATGTACATGAAATTTAAAACCGATTCAATCAAAAACCAAACGTATTGAATTTATGTGTGTGTATTTGAGCTTCAACCTATCCACTATTCTTTAACAAAACTATAAAACTAAAAACAAAACTAATGAAGTATCTTGAGCCAAACTGAAGTCTTGAGCCATGCAATGTCATGCTATATCCTTTTCTTCTATGAACATTCCTTCTTGTGCCATTTGCCTTATTTGCTCCATGAACCTAGAAAGTCTTGCAAAAGCTAAACAATGGCCTTCAAAATATTACTAACCTAAAACTCATCTTGAACAAACTTATTAGTACCAATATAGCTCTTAAGTGTTTTGTTATCATCAAAACTCTAAACAAATGGAGAGTGTAACCTTTTAGGCCAACATTATCACCACTAACTTACTAACCTAAGAAAGAATTTACTTCATTTTAGATCATAAAAGTTAGATCTTGGAGTTTCCTTCAATTCAAGCAAGATACATAAAATAAAAACTAAATCCAATTTGAAATAATCACTAACTAAAACCTAACATTAAACTATTAAAGACTTTTAAGTATAGAATAAGAAGAATAATCAAGATTCAACATTAAACTATCAAAGTTATCTAAGTATAGAATAAGAAAAACTATTGAAAAGTATTAACATATATGGATCTAAATAGTCATCGTCATGTGCCTTCAAAACTTTAACTAATTCTAGGGTTAAGCATGCATATGATCCAATCAGTTTATTCTAACTTAGAATTAGAAGTAGTGGTGGAGATATTAGCAGGTCACAAAGAAGATTAGTTACTCATAGTGAAAACTAAAGAAAGTAAGGTAAAAGAGAAAGCAGTAAAGAAATCAAGTAAATAAAGATAAATTGGAAGAAAAACCTTGTTATTGACGTTATCATCTTCAATTACAAGAGCCTCCTCCTTCTTTACAAAGCTTGAATTAGAATTAAATCCTATAAATTACAAAAGAAATTTGAAGAAAAACTAAAGAAAAATCCTAAGTTCTGATCTCTAATGTGAAAAAACTAGATTATGAGAGATTTCAGCTCTTTAAATAAGCTTCAGAGTCATCATAATAAGATACAAATTAGGAGTTTTAATTCAATCTCAATTCAATATGGGAATTCAATTCTAAACTAATTTGCAGCAAGTTAGCGTGTTAATTGCTGAATATGACTCATCAGACGGCTGAAATGACACAGTGATCAATATAAGAATTGTAACCCTTTAAGTTCTCTTTCTGTAACATCTTTAATTATCGGATTTGAATATCTGTAGTGAAAGTTATAATCAAACAATTAAGAGGTGTCTAGTCTGAATCCGAGTTTGAATATATTTTGAACTCTGAATTTAATTTGAATAATCCTATATATCTCCAATTAAGATTAGCTTTATCCCATCCATCTTTTAGAAATATATCTTCTGATTTTGAATTTGAATAGTGAGGATGTTTTATCTTTTTCTACTCTTGATTTCAAATTGATTTAAATTGAAACCTAAATTTAGATAGGATTAGGGATAAAATAGAGCTTTCACTATTCTTATCTTCCCATTTAAGTAACTACACATCATAATCAAAAAGAGAGTTAAATAGCAAAGTTAAATAAAGAATAATTAAGAATAAATGTGCAAATATGATGATAATAATGCAAAATTGAGATATAATCACACCCTCACACCTATCTTTTGGTCGTCCTCGAGCAAAAGAAAAAAAAGGAAAGCTAATCTAACCTAACTCACTTTCGTAGGAATCACAGTTGCACTTAACAATGCAACAAGCCGTTAACCCTCTAGGTTACTCCTAGAGGACGAGTTCTGTCTCGTGAAGGTTTTCAGTATTACACCCACAAAATCCGTAACAGAAAGAAAAATAAAATGTTAGTATTTCAAAATCA
The DNA here is from genome assembly GCA_038442645.1 of Agave tequilana. NCBI lineage: Eukaryota > Viridiplantae > Streptophyta > Magnoliopsida > Asparagales > Asparagaceae > Agave > Agave tequilana. The sequence continues at coordinate 188,226 of JAVJIF010004876.1, read as the reverse complement.
TATTTGAAATTGAGAAAATATTTGAAATTTTTTTGTGAAAATCAAGTAATCTATAAATCTTAGGCCACAAAATTATTCATTCCTATACTTAGTCTCTATTTGAAAATTTGTAATCATTCTAGGTAAGAATCAAACTAAATTTCTCATCTAGTCTATTATTTTGCTCCAAGTCATATGTATCTTTGTGACCGTGATTGTTGACACAGGATTCTTTAATCCCAACTCTTATGCCTCTCTTTTTTTTTTAAAGAAGTTCGAAGTATAACCACTTCGTTTCCCTTTAAGCACTTTTTTTTTAATATATATAACTCATCTAATTTTTCTTATGTAGATATCAAAGCTTCTTAAGGCCTAACACCTAACTAATTGATTATTAGATGTGCAAATACATATATTGTATATATTTTTTTCAAATTTAATTACCTTTTGCGTAAATACCAAGGCTTTCTTAGGCCAAAGCACCTAGCTAATCAATAATTAGATTTATTTTATATATATAAATAAGGCACAATAGTCTTTGTTTCGAATCCTAAGTGTGTAAGTGTATGAAGAATGCTGTAATGGCCTGAATATTATATGACTATATTTGTGTATAGATGTGTGGATATACATATAGGTGTATATGTATGATTCGATATGATATTTGATGTTTGGATAAGGTATATGTGTAAATGTTGTATGTGTACATATATGTGTAAATGTGTGTATGTGGGTATATATACGTGTTGGTGAGGAGCACGTGGAGTGCCTCACATATATTGGATAAGTCTACACATTAAGATAGAAGAGTTGGGAAGAGACGGTGTTCAAAACAGGTCAGTAATCAGAACTTGACAGAGGTTCGTTCGACCGTCCAGTCGATCGACCTGCACAAATATGCATTAGGGGTATTAGCTTTTCCCTCACTTCTCTATAAATAGGGAGTGATCTATTTTTTTCTCTCTTTGTCATTTACACACTCTCTCTTATATCTCTCTTCCCTCCCTATGGTGGCTGGCCTAGCACAAGAAGGAGAAAAAGAAGAAGAAGAAGAAGAAGAAGAAGAAGATTCCCAAGGATCTTCCCATAACTTGAAGCCATGCTTGAATGGAGCTTCCTCTCCTTGATCCCCATCATCATCTTCATCATCCCCATAACCTAACAAGGCAAGTCTTACTCAAGCTTGCTTTACCCCATGGATCTGATAGTTTAGGTATATTAAAAATGATAATTTTATTTAACTTATGAAATAAAATATATTTTTAATATTTAGAGTTATCGGATCCAGATGAGATTATTAGATCTTCAAGCTTATCATGTTAATCACCATAAATGTTAAATTGGAATGATTTAGACTAATAAAAATATGACTTTTATCATATCTAAGATTCATGATATATCTATAATATAAAATATGATTTTTATTACATAGAATTAAGCAAGTTAAATATAATAAAAATATGATTTTTATTACATAGAATTAAGCAAGTTAAATATATATTTATCCTGACCTGCTAGTTTATACCCATTTGAATATGAAATGATTCAGATCAAATGTTATTTTTATCATATCTAGAAAGTGCTTGTTATACTAACAAATAAAAATATGATTTTTTATTGATTAGATTAAAGCAAGATTTTTATATGTTCATTAGATAGTTGTTAACATGTTCATACCAAAGTTTGGTTTGGTTTTGAGCTATAAAAATAGGATTTCATTATATACAAAAACTCATGATTTTGTTTATAAATAAATATGATGTTTACCATGCTAGAATCTTTCCATAGATCTGTATGATTGGTTTGAGCCATTGGTTGTTGAGTTGAATCGATATTGATCGATAACGTTAGAAGAAAACCCAATAGGTTTTGAATGGATAATTGAACTATTATATGTTGTTTGATTTCTTAAGATGCGTATCGATTTCGAATCGATGTTTGTGATATGGACCTAGTGCACCCTTATGGGACACGTATAGCATACACGTAAACAAGTGTAGCTATTGTGTGTGTATTGGCGGTGTGCGTGTATGGTGGATACGTAGGGTCATCCTACTTGTATGCGTAAAGCACAATGTTGTGCTGACATGTGTGTGTGTGTGTGTGTGTGTGTGTGTTGTGTGATGCATTGTGATATGTATATGAGACACGTGGGTTTGAATGTACGCTGAGTGCGTATGTGTGAATGCTGATATGAGCATGTGTTATTTTATTTAAATCGTTGCATCATTTACATTCTGTTGGCCCAGAGGCCTTCCACTCTAGTTTTGATGATGATTAACTCATGTAGTTATATGTACTAATAATCTTGTGATTTTAGTTTCAGATTATTAATCAAGTTATTAGTAGGTGATTAGCTTCAACAAGATGATTTGGAAGCTTTCACATGTTGATTCAAGAGCCCGAGCGTCAAAGATCATATATAGCACTTGCTCGGTGGATCAAAGTGTTTTGGATTGAGTCGGCTTGGAAATTGCGCTCTACAAGAAGACTTCGGTACCATAATTTAGTTTTGTGTTTAGATCCAAAATTGTAAAGATTAGAATAGTATGATATGCTCAAGTTCACAACACACACTTTTCATGTTTTGAATATTGATTTTCAGTTTTTCGGTTTTAAGTTTAACCGATCTTGGTTTTCATGAATAGATAGATCAAAACAAGTTTACATGGTTTAATGTATATATGATTTGTTCTATATACATGCATGCTTTAATTTCCTAGACAAACTTAGTTTTGACTTACTTATTCATGTATTTTATGTTTTGGTATTTTTAACAAAACATATTTTTGGAATTTATGACAAAAACATGGTTATATATTTGTTTCATGTATATAGGATTATATCCATATACATCATGCCTAAATGTTGTTTAAAATCATGTTTTCTGTATTTGGAAGAGTTTTGGACAAAACGTATTAGAAAATACAGTTTTTGGTTTTTGGTAAAAATGATAAGACACAAAAATAGTTCATATTGATTGATATTTGAGCTAAACTTTTTACCACATGTTTATATATCAATGCAAAATGATAAAACTATTTTTGGTGATTTTTAGAAAAGATAAAAGAATTTTTAAACATGTTTCTAACCCAGTTTTCTGTTCCAGGCTTCAACCAGTCGCCTAGTCTTCTGACCAAGTCGACTTGGCTGAAGTCGGTCGACCGGGTCGGTCGACGTGCACAGATTTGTGTACGTTTGGCAGACACTAGACGGTCGACCGTCCGGGTCGACCGGGTCTGAGACCAGAGCTCTCTGTTTGTTTGGGTCGACCGGGGCGGTCGACCGGTAACTGGTAACGGGCAAAATTTGACCGTTGCACGGTCGACCGGCCGGTCGACTGGCATGTGTTTCTGGCATTTTCTACTGCCAATGGCTATATTTTTCTGGGGTCTATAAATACCCCCATTGGAAAGAGTTTTTCTCCAAGATTTTTTATGCGAATTTTCCCCTACTCTCTGGTGTTTTCACAGCAATCAAAAGAAGTTTTTGGATTCAAATTGAACAATCTATTTGTGTTTTTGCTAGGGTTTGGAAATTCAAAGAAAAGGGTTTTTGGGAAAAAGAGTTTTGATTCAACTTCTATATCTTTGTTTCAGTTTTTTTCTAAGGATTTTCTTTGTGATTTTGATTTCCATTCCATTGGTTTTCTCCACACTTGAACAACATCTACTTTCTTATTCTATAGGATCTTTGTGTTGGAGAAAGAAATTGTTTGTGGTTGTTGTTTAGACCACCAAGTTAAAAACCCAATCTTTACTTTGTGCCTTACCCTCATTGTGTTGAGGAAGTTGTGCACTTGGGTTGTATCCCTCAAGTTGTGAGGTAATCCTTGTGTTTGCTTTTTCCTAGTCCCTCGGTTGTGAGGTGATTGTTTGTTGGATTGGAGCTTGCCTCAAGGAGGAGGTTGTGGTTGTAAAGAGAGGAGTTGGGTACTCCTTGTGAGAGTTCTTTGTGGACTTGCTAGTGGATTAGAAATCCTTCGTGTGTCGAAGGCGGGGATGTAGAGCTGGGTGCTCGAACCTCGAAACATATCTTGTTGTTTGCGCTTGATCCATTGACTCTCTTTATATCTCTCTCTTTACTTTGTGCCTTGTAAATATTCATATTGTGCATTCATAATTGCTTGGCTTGGTTGTGTGTGCATCATTTGTTGATTGCACTTGAGTGTATTGCATTAAGTTTTTAAATTCCGCATTGAGTTGACTAGATTAGCATAATCACCTATTCACCCCCCCTCTAGGTGATCTTTCAATTGGTATCAGAGCTAGTGCTCCTGATATTTAGGTTTAACCACCTAGGAGTGAGATCTTGGTTTGCTAATCTTCATTTGCATTGTTCATTTGCACTCATTTAGTTTGCTCTCATGGATAGCCCTCCTATGTTTGACCATATTAGACTTGATACTTGGAAGGCCAATATGAGTAGCCATTTGAAAAGACTAGGACATCTAGTTTATCAAGCCTCCACTATGGAATCATTCCCTAATAGTAGCAAGCATAAAAAGGCAAATGCATTAGCACTTAGAGCATCTCTTAGTGAACATCTTTTACCGGTGTTTGATTGTTATGACTCGGCTTTTGCAGTTTGGAGCTTATTGACGTCTCCCGAGCTTCCAAGGATTATCAACAAGATGAGGAGATCTAAGAGAGAAAAGTCCGAAGAGCGTTGCCTCATGGTCCAAGGGAATAACTCCCTTGAGGTACAATCAGATTCTCAATTAGATAATAGCTCTAGTTCCTATTGCCATGGTTGTTTTGAAGTTCAAACTTTAAATTTGGAACTTGCTCAAAAGCTTGAAAATTTATTGGAAAAACACAATCTTTTGAAAGAGGACAACCTTGTTTTGAAAAATGAATTAAAGGATTTTGTTCTAATTTTGAATTGGTTTTGCAAGAAAAGGAAGAGATCACTAGTGAACGTGACTCACTAAGATCTCAACTAAACCTTGCCCTTGATGAGATTGAGATTTTGAAAAACAAAAATGATTGTAATGATATTGTGAAAAACAATGAGGTTTTATCTTCTAAATTGGATTTTGTTTTAAAAGATAACCTTGTTTTGAAAAATAAAATTGATTCTATTGCAAAAGAATTGAATCTTGTTTTGAAGAAAAATGAATCTTTGAAAATTGATATTGATTCTCATGTGTGCCATACTAGTATAGCTTCTTCTTCTTCTTGCACACCTATTGCATGCTCCACTTTATCTTCCACTATTGAAAATGATATAAATGTTTTGAAGAAAAGTGTTGAATGTTTGGGCTCCACTTTGAGCCAATGCACTTTGAATCATTCACGTTTGGAAACCTTGGTTCGCAAGAAACAAGGTCCATCTTTGCATGCACACTCTACACGGCATACACATGCTTTTCACGGACACAACCATAACATGTATGCTCATGTGTACACATGTACACATTGTGGTCGAAAAGGCCACCTTGCTAGATTTGTTATGATCATGTTTATCATGAAAATTTAGCAACTAATCTTGTTTGGGTTAGAAAAGATACTAACCCCTGTGGACCCAAAAGGAAATGGGTACCAAAGACCACCTCTATGCTTTTTGATGTAGGTGGGAGCTCTCGCATCACGTGAGAGTATTGGTGCCTTGAGGTGGATGCGTTCTAAGCCTAAAAGAGAACCATTTGAATGCTTCACTCTCAAGGGGATTTGGTGGGAGGACCACCGTGGTTTGGAGAACTAGAGATGCACCTTCATCGGTTTTGGTATCATTCTCTAACTCCCGTTTTTATTATGCTTGTCTTTCAAGTTCATCAATTTATAGCATGCCATGATTTATTGTTCATCATGCTTATGTCATGTTGATTAGATTAGTGTTTTACATGTTTATTTACTTGAGACACCCATGTTTTATATGGATTATATTTAGTGTTCTCACCTTGTTTAAACTAATATGTATGCACTAGATCTAATGCACATGCATATGCATTATGACCATTTGGATGTTTATGATTTTTGTTTTGTTGAATCATGTTTTATTGTTTCATGATTAGTATGATGTTTGCCATGTTTATTAGACTTATGCTTTACATGATTAGTTGTTAAGACACCCATGTTTAGTATGGACCCATATTTTGTGTTCTCTTTATGTTTTAGCTATCATGTTAATCATAGTTCTAATGCACATGTCTTTGTCATGCTAATCATATGGTTGACTATGACTTTTTGTTTTAATAATTCATGTTTTTGATTATTATGTTTATCATGTTGGGTTATGATTCCCGTTTTAATGCTTCATGTTTTGACTACTTGCTTGAATGATAAGTTTTCATTAAGACTAGGATTTATACTTGTACAACTAGTGAGCTACAAATAGACCTTTATATATGTTTGTGCTTGAACGCTCATTTGTATTCACTTGATGTACTAGTATAGTCTAGTTTTGATGATTCTTACATTTGACTTGTATTCATCATTTTTTTTGTTTTAACTTCATGTATATGTCCATCTTGTCCAAACTAACATTTATACATATACATCCTTGAGCCACGTGCCTTCATGCATATACTTTTGTGGTCTCATTGTGTTTAGGATATGTATGTATGATTTAGTTTGTACATGATATACATATGCCTTGAAGTTTAAATCGTTTGGATGAATTTCATGTTTGCTAGGTGATTTCACATTTATAATAAATTTCATGTTTTTAAGATGATTTCAATTGGTGATTTCACATCTTAGATGAATTTCATGTTTTCAAGGAATTTCATATGAGCTTAATGGAATACTTTCATGTTGATATGTGTCACATTTTACTTGTACACTCACTTTATTAGTTTACTCATGATTTGTTTTCATGAGACTATGATATGGACTTTATGGACTTTGAGTGTTTAGTGATCATGTGATTTACATGTGTTTCATGAAAAACAACTTTGTTTTATTCCTTACTTGAAGGATTTCGTACTAGTTTTAAAAGTTTTTCCTATAACTAGTTCGTATTCTTCACCATGGTAGAGATTTTCAAACATACTACATTTTTAAATCTATTTTTGAAAACCCCTACCTTCAATGGGAGGATGGATGGGAGATCATGTTCATGTATGCCTTATATTGAAAATCATTTAAAACTTGAACCATGATTGGGAGGTAGTTATATGAGATATACATTTGATCTTATTGTTATTTCAATTGGTATCATTGAATTCTTTCAATTGGTATCAATCTTGACATTTCTTGTATACTCATATGTGTTTGTATGTATGTATGCTTCATTTCAAAGAATATCAATTTCTATTTGTATCTATTTTTCATACATATATATGTTTTATTTGTGCTTATTATATCCCTATATCTTTAAGCACAAAATCTTGTTTATGCTAGTGCTTGAGCTTCAATTTTGTTTCAATTGATTACTTTTAAATTGGTATCAAGCCTAAGCATTATTTTAGTTGGTATTTCATAAAGGGGGAGAAAATTTGATTTTGTCTTTCAATTGGTGATCTTTCAATTGGTGATTTTTCAATTGGTATTTGATTCCCACTCCCTTACTTTATGATTGAAAATTTCAAATTGGTATCATATGTTCAAAATGAAAAATATTTACTATTGGTATCAAAAATTTTTTTGTTTAAGACATTCGAAATTTATTATGTTTAATTTCAATTGGTATCAAGATTTGTCATGTGTTTTGTTTAAAATTGGTATCAATATTTTTTTATTTCCTTTCTATTGGTATCAAGATGCTATTCTTTGACATATTTTCATTTGATACCTTAATTGATTGTCACCCCTAATTGGTCTTGTTTTTGTTTTAGACTAAAAGGGGAAAATATTATTTTTATTGATTCTTTATATTTAAAAGAGGAGAAGATTTTGTTTTGTTTTGGTTTTTACCCCTTTGTAGATGATTGACAAAAAGGGGGAGAAGTACTTTGGTTTATATATGCATGTTTATGTTTTGCATATATTAAGTTTAATTTAGTTTAATTTAATTGATATCTAGAGCATGTTTTGTAATTGGTATCTAGAGCATGTTTTGTTTTAAATATTTCATTGGTATCTAGAACCTTTTATTGTTTATGCATAGATATGCATGTTTCATGTTTCATGTTTGATATTCATTGCATATTTATAGTTTATTTGTTTATGCATGAGTTAAGCGGGAGCTTCTTCGAAGCTTAACTTTAATCCATGCATATATAACTCCATGAGTTTTGTCATCATCAAAAAGGGGGAGATTGTTGGCCCAGAGGCCTTCCACTCTAGTTTTGATGATGATTAACTCATGTAGTTATATGTACTAATAATCTTGTGATTTTAGTTTCAGATCATTAATCAAGTTATTAGTAGGTGATTAGCTTCAACAAGATGATTTGGAAGATTTCACATGTTGATTCAAGAGTCCGAGCGTCAAAGATCATATATAGCACTTGCTCGGTGGATCAAAGTATTTGGATCGAGTCGGCTTGGAGATTGCGCTCTACAAGAAGACTTCGGTACCATAGTTTAGTTTTGTGTTTAGATCCAAAAATTGTAAAGATTAGAATAGTATGATATGCTCAAGTTCACAATACACACGTTTCATGTTTTGAATATTGATTTTTGGTTTTTCGGTTTTAAGTTTAACCGATCTTGGTTTTCATGAATAGATAGATCAAAACAAGTTTACATGGTTTAATGTATATATGATTTGTTCTATATACATGCATGCTTTAATTTCCTAGACAAACTTAGTTTTGACTTACTTATTCATGTATTTTATGTTTTGGTATTTTAACAAAACATATTTTTGGAATTTATGACAAAAACATGGATATATATTTGTTTCATGTATATAGGATTATATCCATATACATCATGCCTAAATGTTGTTTAAAATCATGTTTTTGTATTTGGAAGAGTTTTGGACAAAACGTATTAGAAAATACAGTTTTTGGTTTTTGGTAAAAATGATAAGACACAAAAATAATTCATATTGATTGATATTTGAGCTAAACTTTTTACCACATGTTTATATATCAATGCAAAATGATAAAACTATTTTTGGTGATTTTTAGAAAAGATAAAAGAATTTTTAAACATGTTTCTAACCCAGTTTTCTGTTCCAGACTTCAACCAGTCGACTAGTCTTCTGACCAAGTCGACTTGGCTGAAGTCGGTCGACCGGGTCGGTCGACCGACATGCACAGATTTGTGCACGTTTGGCAGACACTGGACGGTCGACCGGGTCTGAGAGCAGAGCTCTCTGTTTGTTTGGGTCGACCGGGGCGGTCGACCGGTAGCTGGCAACGGGCAAAATTCGACCGTTGGACGGTCGACCGGCAGTGTATTTCTGGCATTTTCTGCTGCCAACGGTTATATTTTTCTGGGGTCTATAAATACCCCATTGGAAAGAGTTTTCTCCAAGATATTTTGTGCGAATTTTTCCCTACTCTCTGGTGTTTTCACAGCAATCAAAAGAAGTTTTTGGATTCAAATTGAACAATCTATTTGGTGTTTTTGCTAGGGTTTGGAAATTCAAAGAAAAGGGTTTTTGGGAAAAAGAGTTTTGATTCAACTTCTATATCTTTGTTTCAGTTTTTCCAAGGATTTTCTTTGTGATTTTGATTTCCATTCCATTGGTTTTCTCCACACTTGAGCAACATCTACTTTCTTATTCTATAGGATCTTTGTGTTGGAGAAAGAAATTGTTTGTGGTTGTTGTTTAGACCACCAAGTTAAAAACCCAATCTTTGCTTTGTGCCTTGCCCTCATTGTGTTGAGGAAGTTGTGCACTTGGGTTGTATCCCTCAAGTTGTGAGATGATCCTTGTGTTTGCTTTGTGCTAATCCCTCGGGTTGTGAGGTGATTGTTTTGTTCGATTGGAGCTTGCCTCAAGGAGGAGGTTGTGGTTGTAAAGAGAGGAGTTGGGTACTCCTTGTGAGAGTTCTTTGTGGACTTGCTAGTGGATTAGAAATCCTTCGTGTGTCGAAGGCGGGATGTAGAGCTGGGTGCTCGAACCTCGAAACATATCTTGTTGTTTGCGCTTGATCCATTGACTCTCTCTCTCTATCTCTCTCTTTACTTTGTGCCTTGCAAATATTCGTATTGTGCATTCATAATTAGTTGGCTTGGTTGTGTGTGCATCATTTGTTGATTGCACTTGAGTGTATTGCATTAAGTTTTTAAATTCCGCATTGAGTTGACTAGATTAGCATAATCACCTATTCACCCCCCTCTAGGTGATCTTTCATATTCTTCATCATTTGCATTGGGTGGAGTGGCGGAGATGAGACCATTGCGTTGGGAAAGGAGAGTACAGATGGATATGTGCATTCATTTATTTTGATATGTTTAGTGGTAAGCATCACGTAGAGGAAGGGGAGTACAGATGGATTTACCGATAGAGATTGATGTATGTAGATGTGACCATCACAGATGTGTGTTTTTTATATACATGTTTTACATCACTTTTTATGCCTATTATTTGTCATATTTAATGTTGCATAGGTATTTTGTTAGTGTTATTTTGTAGATTTTAGGTCAAGAGCAAATTAGAAGAAAAGAGTAAAAATTGACAAATCGTTGATATCAAATGAACAAAAGAGATGCAGAATCAGAGATCTGAAGTAGTGTTGGAACATCTCAAAAGAGCCTTCACGTAAAATCAGAAATTCCATAAAAATCAGGGACTAAAATTGACCAAGAGTTTAGCCACCCAGCCATAGATTTCGGTCAAGTAGCCATGGACCAATCAACGAGAATGCCAACGCAAAGGTCAATATGAGTCAAAAAGCGGAGCGCCGATACAGGAAGAAGTTCAGCCAGCCAGCTGAATTTTCAGCCAGCTAGGATAGAATTTTTTCAGAAATTCGTGCAAATTAAGAAACCTAAGTTTTTGTATTCGACTAGGGTTCTACTACTCTCTATTCTATATAAACGCCGCCTAGCCTCTTGTAAAATATACAATTTTATTCTCTCTTTCATTTTGAACAAAACTCAATAAAATTCTACTGTTAGCCATTAATTCTCAGAGTACTTTTAGCAGGAAAGTCTTCAAGTCTTCATCTTTATTGATGCTCCCTTACCTTTCTTTTACTTTCTGTTTAAATTATTCTATTCCATGATCTCTTTCAATATTATAATGTGTTTTATTTTCATAGTTATGAACTTATTTACCTTAACTAAGGGTATGATGTAGGGATTGTATTGAGGATATAAGATTATATTTTGTGCAAATTCTCCTATATGTTTTATAAAGTTTAAATCTTTTATATGCTAAGTTGTTAATCTTATACCTTATTGTTACAATTGGCACGCACAATTGATCAGAAGGTTAGATTAGAGTTTGAGAGGAAATAACCTAGCAAAAGCTTCTAGGATTAACAACCATAACTCGAGACATTGAGACGTAAGAGTTGTACAGTCAAATAAGAATATTCATCATACTTAATGCATCTTCTGACTAGCAATCTACTAGATCGAGAGATTTTAATTTCTAGATTTAGAAGATAGAATTGGTATTATTCGAGAGAAAGTACCAATTAGGATAGAAAATTCTAATTGTTAGTATAAATAGGATGAATTAGTACAAGCATAATATTTTATCTGATTATAATTAGTGAAATCATTACCCTAGTTCTTTTCATAATTAAAACAAACACTTTTAGTAATAATTTAGTTACAACATCTTCCAACTAAATTGATTATTCAAATAGAATTAGGAAAGTTTAAGTTGGTACTTGAACTATAATTCTCGTGGGACGATACTCTATTCACTCTATATTACTTGTTAACGATTGGTACACTTGCCATTCGAATTCGCACATCAAGTTTTTGGCGCCGTTGCTGGGGATTGTATAATTTTCAATATCAACAATATTTATTACTATTCTGATTTGAATTCTATCTGTAGATCTAATATAAAAATCTTTTTCTCTGAAGGTTACAGGAAGTTCAACCTCAATAAAGCATAGAGTTCAGCTAGGTAGCTGAAATTTTTGCAAGGTAGCCAAATTTCTGTTCTGAATGGAGTAGAGTTTTCTCCAGATTTATTGTTACTAGTAGATGAGATGTTCTAGAAGTGCAGAACTCATTTAACCTGATTCAGAGATAGACAGAACCATAAGACTCTTGCTCAAGGAGAGACGAGATCGAGCAAAAGCAATGGCGGAACAAAATGAAAGAAAAGTTTTGAGGGATTACGTTGTTCCCTCTCTTACTGGAGCCAATTCATGTATCATTGCACCGACAATTCAAGCAAACAAATTTGAACTGAAGCCAGGGTTAATTCACATGGTGCAACAAGCATGTCAATTCAGGGATTCCCACGTGACGACCCAATGAACACATCTCTAGTTTTCTAGAGATATGCGACGCACAAAGGATTAATGGTGTGTCTCCAGAGGTAACAAAGCTGAAACTTTTTCCTTTTATTTGAGGGATAAAATGAAGACATGGTTCAATTCTTTACCTAAGAATACCATAGCAACATGGGATAAGATGGCGAATAAGTTCCTCACAAAATACTTCTCTCCATCTAAAGCAGAAAAACTACAAGGTGATCTCACAACTTTCACTCAACTTGAATCTGAAAGTATCTATGAAGCTTGGGAAAGGTACAAAGGATTGATCAGGAAAGTCCCACATCACGGACTTCCTGCTTGGTTGGAGATCCAATTCTTCTACAATAGATTGAATTCAAATACCAAGATGATAATTGACGCGGCCGTGGGAGGAGCACTCATGGGCAAGGAACGTGATGAGGCATACGAGCTTCTTGAGGAGATGGCCTCAAATAGCTACCAGTGGAAATCAGATCAAGCGATGCCAAGGAAGGCGGTCAGAGTACATGAGATAGACGCAATCTCTGTAATATATGCACAACCTGTATTGTTAACAAAGAAACTCGATGCAACCAATGTAAGCGCCATCTAAACTCAAAATCCTCCGTATGATGAATTTACTGCTAGGCAACTAGCCAATGAAGGGCAAATTGGCAACTTTGGGTTCCCTTCAACCGAGCAGGCAAACTACGTGAACAACTTCCAGAGGAATAATAATCCCTATTCGAACACGTAAACACCAGCTTAGAGGAATTATCTGAATCTAGGATAGGGTGGTAACAACAACAACAGTGCTCCAAGGGCGAATAACTTTCAGTAACAGCAAGCAAGGCCACCACTACCACAAGAGAAGAAGCCAAGCCTGGAGGAGACAATGCAACAGCTCGCTGCCACTACACAAACATTCATGACCACCAAAAACACCAACCTGAAGAACCAAGCAGCTGCAATTCATAACCTAAAAGTGCAGATGAGTCAAATTTCCAGCCTGCTGTCCAATCGACCACAAAGATTGTTACCAAGCAACACGGAGGTAAATCCCAAAGAACACGTCAAGGCAATCACATTAAGTAGTGAAAAAGTCCTATCACAGGACCAAGTCTCCAGAGAACAAAACCCTGTTCCAATAGACACTGGAGATGAAAACTCAGAAAAAGAAAAGAAAGCAAGAAATATACAGAGCCAAAATTTGGCAAAGCAGCCGAAATCTCGGCCAAGTAGCCAAACTCTGGGAGATTCTCAGGCTATGCAAGGTCCTCCAGAGAAGTCAGTTATCAAGCCATATGTTCCCCCACTTTCATTCCCCTAGAAACACAAGCAAAGGACACCGATAAGCAATTTGTTCAATTTCTAAATATGTTTAAAACTACATATTAACATTCTTTTTGAAGAGGCCTTAGCGCAGATGCCCAAGTATGCAAAATTTATAAAGAAAGTTCTAAGAAATAAGAGAAAACTTGAGGATCATGATACATTAATATTGAATGAAGAATGCACTGCAATTCTACTAAACAAGCTTCCTCCAAAGCTTAAGAATCCAGGAAGTTTTTCTATACCGAAACTTAAAATTAGACAATATTTTATTTGATCTAGGTGCAAGTATAAATTTAATGCCTCTCTCTATTTTCAGGGCATTGGGTTTAGGAGAACCTAAGCAGACTACTATCTCACTCCAATTGGTAGAAAGATTGATAAAGTACCCTCTTGGTGTTTTTGAAGATGTGCTTGTTAAAGTCGACAAGTTCTATTTCCCTGCAGATTTCTTCGTCCTTGACATGGAGGAAGATAGTAATATTTCCCTCATATTCGGCCGACCCTTCTTAGCCATAGGCAGAACTTTGATTGATGTGAAAGAAGAGAACTCAACCTTCGGGTGCAAGATGAGAAAGTATTTTCAAAGTTTTTAAGGCACGCCACAACCATCGAATGTCGAGAAGTTCTTTAAAATTGATACCAAGGACAAGCAAGTAGTTGAAGTACCAAAAGAGGAACCTCAAAAGTTGCTTAAGAAAGAGTCCAATCAGCACAAGTCCACCAAGTCCATGAATGCATAAATTGATAAGCAAAGTTTCTACTTGAGAACTGCACCGCCAAACCAAATATGGAAGAAAGTCCAAAAGATTGCAAAAAAAACTTATCGAGGCTAATACCTTCCTTACATGATCCTCCACGAAGATCAGAGGAAGTCTAGCTAATGACTATAATTTAAAGCACTTCTTGGGAGGCAATCTAAGTTTTCTAACATACTTTTATTATTTTTGTATTTTTAATTTTCATTAGTACTAACTTTGCATCTTCTGTATGTCAGGTACCCCCTCTGTAGACTGATCCAATACTTCCAAATGAACCACAAAATACACAACATGAGTACCAGAAGACAGAGCATTAAAGGACCAAAAGTTCGACGCGACAGTCGAATTTTCATCCAGCCAGTCGAACTCTGGTGGGCGTTTGACCAAAAATTTTTCAGGTGTAAACTTTACAAATTACCTATTTTTCTGGGCCTGTTTCCAAGATATGTGGTTTTCAACTTGCTTTATTTCGTGATAAATCAAATCTTGATTTAAATATGAATTTTTTTCAATTTAAAATTTTGGGGTGATTCTCAATCCTGATTTTGTGCATAGAGACACGCCAAGGTTTAGGTATGGGGGATGGTCTAGAATTTTTCTTTTTATTTACTTTTTCCTTATTTTTAGGTTAGATTTTTTTTATTTATTTCTTTCCTTTTTAGGATTTTTCTAGATTTTCTTTTTCTTCTAATAACTGAAAAAAAATTAAATTTCAGTAAGTTGACCTAGTTGTAAGGGATTTAGTAACCATATAACTTAAATTGGATATAGAATATCAATTTGATGAAATTTTAAAGTCTTTGAGTAGAGATGAAAATTTTTAAAATATTATTACCATTTAGAATTTGTCCATGTGAATATGCATCTTATTTACACTTACACATTAGTTTAAACTTGAGATGATGAGGATTATTTAATACTTAAAAAAATAAGAACCTTAACTATTGATTAGCTAGATGCTTTGGCTTCAAGAAGCCTTAGTATTTCGTGAAAGATAGTTAGGTAAGTTAATATATATATATATATATTATATATATATATATATATATATATATATATATATATATATATATATATATATAGAGAGAGAGAGAGAGAGAGAGAGAGAGAAATGTATATCAACCTGCGGCTGAGAGAACTCTCTCAGCCTGCGGTGACGTGGCTCAATTTTGTCACCCCACTAACTTGCGGCCCGCTTTTAGGAAGAAGTTAAATTACCAAATACCCCCTTTTCGATAACTTTCCTTATTGTTTATTATTATTTTTTCCCCCTTTTTTGCCGCTCTTTATAGGATTTAGGTTATTGTATATAAATTACATTTCGCCCTATTTCCTTACCTCTTTTATGAAAGATCTAGTTTCTACTTTTCAGCCTGCGATAAATTTTTTTCTCAAAATATAAAATCTTTTCAGATCAATTTTTTCAGCCTGCGATAAAATTCTACTTTATAGTTTAATTTAAACTGCGACCTTAGTCAGAGACTTTGGTCGCTGTGTACATTTAAACTGCGACCTTAGTCAGAGACTTTGGTCGCAGTGTACATGGTTAATTGCGACCAAGGTCGCAGTGTTGTTATTGATAAAGATGGTCAGCAACTGCAATCTAGGGTTGCATTACATGGACTGCGACTTAGGTCGCAGTACATTAAGTAAGTGTTTCCTTTATATTAAAATGCATAGCGACCAAGGTCGCAGTGTTGTTTTATTAAGTGTTATTTTTGATTAAGTCATTTTTTGAATCTAAATGAAAAATGAAAAGTTTGCTGAGGGGACGCGACTTGGAGTCACTCCGAGAGACGCGGCCTGTCATAAAGATTTTATGAGATCTTTAAACGTCAAGTCTACATTGTCTACGCGTCGGCTCTTCATTGGGTTTAGGCGTTAATGTCTTTTAATGCCAAACCGGCGCTTGCGGTTGGAGACCATTAAAGCCGACGGTTCTGATTAATGAACCATTAATTATGGTTATTATGGGCTGCCTATAAATAGGGCTCACCCTCTCCCTTTAACAGCCCATAATTAGACTGTTTTATTTTCGAGAGCAATTGCTCTGAGAATTTTCGCCTTCTTCAGAGTCTCTAACAGGGGCCTGCCTCCATGGATGAAGATGACCCTATGGACGAACTTGATCGATGTTCGTCCACAAGGGAAGAAGTCATAGACCTCATCGTCCACAAGGGAAGAAGTCATGGTCCTCGTCGTTCACAAGGGAAGAAGTCATGATCCCTGGCGAGGACTTAACCCTCTCCAAGATCTCCTCGGACTTGATGCACCAGTCAAGCTTGCTGGCAAGGGATGGTCAGAGTGGGTATGGCGGCGGGGGATGTGGTGGATATAGTGGTGGGTAGCATACTCTGTGAGGTCTAAAAACCTCCTCTCTTACCCCAGAAGTGACATCGAGGAAATTCTATGCTCACTGGATAACCTTCTGGTGGAAGAGATGTTCATAAACGAAGGATCGTATCCCGCCACTTTGGAGGGTCAGGTGGAATCGGAGATTCTGCTGCCACCAGACCTCAATAACACCACTGCTCTTAGTCAACAAGGGCTCTTTTTGATGTTTAGTCTTCTTTGTACTGTTGTATTGTAACACTCAATCTTATTGTATAAGAGAGCGTCTTTTGATGTTTAGTCTTATTTGTACTGCTGTATTATAACACTCAATCTTATTGTATAAGAGAGCGTCTTTTGATGTTTAGTCTTCTTTGTACTGCTGTATTGTAACACTCAATCTTATTGTATAAGAGAGCGTCTTTTGATGTTTAGTCTTATTTGTACTGCTGTATTGTAACACTCAATCTTATTGTATAAGAGAGTGTCTTTTGATGTTTAGTCTTCTTTGTACTGCTGTATTGTAACACTCAATCTTATTGTATAAGAGAGCGTTTTGTATCATTTTCACATGCCTGGAGATAAATGCCTGGACATAAATAAAAATCATATTTGTTTCTTAATAAACTACGACGTTGGTCGCAGTCATGCATTGCAAACAAAACAACTTGGACCAGAGACGACACTGCAACCAAGGTCGCATAAGACTACATTGCAAACAGAAACAACTGCGACCAGGGTCGACACTTCGACCAAAGACTGCGACTAAGCAACTTCTGTGGTAACGTGTCACCTCGTCGCAGTGTTGTTGTTGATTAAGACTAAAGACCAGCAGCTGCGACCAAGGTCGCAGATTAATTTTTTAAGACTGCGGCCAGCAACTGCGATCAAGGCCGCAGTGTTGTTGTTAATTAAAAATAAAGACCAACGATTGCGACCAAGGTCGTAGTGTATTTTATTAAGTCCAAAAACCAGCAACTGCGACCAAGGTCGCATTGTATTTTATTAAGACTACGGTTAGCAACTACGACCAAGGTAGCAGTGTTGTTGTTGATTAAGACTAAAGACCAG
Source organism: Agave tequilana (assembly GCA_038442645.1). Taxonomy (NCBI): domain Eukaryota; kingdom Viridiplantae; phylum Streptophyta; class Magnoliopsida; order Asparagales; family Asparagaceae; genus Agave; species Agave tequilana. The sequence continues at coordinate 170,484 of JAVJIF010004876.1, read as the reverse complement.
CAAATGCGACCAAGGTCGCAGTTTATTTATTAAATCTGTGTCCTGCAACTGCGACCAAAGTCGCAATCTATCATTTTAAAAATTTATACGGCTGAAGTAATATAATTATTAACTGCGTCCATGGTCGCAGTATATTCATTTAGCGTAAAATATTTAAAATGAAGGTTTGTAACAATTGTACAGCATTTCAACCAAGACATAGTAGTAAAAAATGTAATTCACACAATTAACCTTAGAAAACTGATTATATATATTTAAAAAAAACAAAATACAATTTTTAAACTTCTAATCCTCGTCATCACCATCATAATCAGATTCGTCGTCAAGAGTCATGCTTTCGTCTTCTGTATCGCTTTCCGTCTCTTCCTCCTCTTCAGCGACAGTCTCATCTTCGCTTTCTTCCTCTTCATGTTTGTGTTTTGGTTCACCAATGAAGTCCCAGAACGGGTCATCTGTATCAAGCTCAGATTCTGACCCGTAGCGAGGCATCGGTTCATAACTATACATCCAATCATCATTAGATGATTGGCTTCTTTCCGGTGAAGACGGTGGAGAAGACATTTTTTGAGTCTATTGACCGAACAGTGAGAGTAACGTGTTTGAGCAAAAATAATTTAGTATGTTTGTAATCCTTTTGCTGATGACCCTTTATATATTTTTAATCTCGGAATTCCAAAGGGTTTAAGCTCTCAAACCACGTGAATATCTCCCAAACTTATTTTCTACCTTTTCCCAAAAATTGTGTATACTTCCTAGGTGACTGTTCAGTTATCCAAAACAGTTTTAAAAGTTAATACACTATATGTTTAAATTACTTTGAACTCCAAAACAGTACATTATTGCGACCATAGTCGCATTGGGAACTGATAAATGATTAACTGCGACCATAAATTGCATCAGTAATAGGATTGCGACTATGGTCGCAGTGTTTAAGAGCAGCAATCGCAGTTTGGATATGTAATTAAAAGATCTTATAAGTTAATATAGTGAGAAAGAGACCTTACAAAAAAATAGAATTAAAAGCTTTTAAAAGAAGACAAAATATAATTGAATATCAGAAGATCAGGAAATCCTAATCCTCGTCATTATCCCCATCATAAGCAGATTCATCGTCTTCATTCTTTTGCTCTTCCTCTTCATCACTTATTTCCTCATCATCTTGCTGTTTTTGAGGTTTTTTTGTTTCACTGATGAACTCCCAGAATGGATCGTCTCTATCAAGCTCTTCGTCTGACCCGTTGATAGGAAGCGAGCCTACAGCATCAGAGGACATGCTTTCATCAAGCATGTCTCCCTCAAGTGGTAGAGGAATAATGTCTTCTTCACTACCCCACATGAAAACTTCATTATCATCATGAATAGGAGGATCAGTTAATACATTATTTGATGTAGTGAGATAGTCAAAAGGAGTGAAGTCCAGACTGGTATCAGATTCACTAGAATATCTTGAAGACAAAGGACCGGTGGGGGAATGATTGAAGTTGAAATCTAAGTGTTCAGAGGAAGAAGATGGGGAAGACATGATTCAAGAATGAATTTTTTTTTGGGAAGTTTTGAAATCAAATTGAAAAGGAAGAGCAAAAATATAATTTTTAGGTATGAGATAATATATTAGTAACAAGCATTATATAAAGGTGAATATTTGTGGAAGAACATGAATAGTAATAATAATTGTTACAGGTGATGGTCGAGTATGGTAAGAAGTGGTAAAAAAAATATTTAATTGAAGATTTATTGCGGGAGAATCCGAAGAGTTCTTTTTTTCTCCAGAGGTTTAATACATGAAGTACAAATTAACTTTTTATAGAATTGTTTGCCTATACATTTAGATTACGTATGGTGCACATCTTTCCTTTCTCGAGATTAATATTAGTGCATCTCTTTTTTCCTAGACTGTTGTTGTATCACGGTAGAAAGAATATTAATTACTTCATTTAATTCAGTGTAATTAATATAATAATTTTTATAAGATTTGATATACGCGAATTGATCTCAGGGTCGCATTCCTAATCCACCCTAGTCGCATATTAAAAATCTTTTACATAAGGCATGGGAAAGAAGATTGCGACTTTGGTCGCAGTACTGAAGGAGGTCGCATTGTTGTACGATAGAATGCGACTAGGGTCGCAGACGTTATATAAAGAAGTTTTGTTATACTTTGAGTGCGACTAGTGACTGCGACTGTGTCGCAGTTGTTATATTGTATTAAGTCGCGACTGTGTCGCAGTTGTTATATTGTATTAAGTCTGCGACCATGGCAGTTGTTATATTGATCCAATTTTTTTAATTATATTTTTGGATGTATTAAAATTACGAATTTTATAACTGTAGATATATTCAACTGAAATTTTGTTTGTTCATGACTTATTCCAGTTTAGAATTAAAAAGGGTATTTTGGTCAATTTGTTTCACGATTGTTTAGGCGGGATTTTTTTGATTTTTTTGGCGCCAAAACACTGTGGCCGATGTGTGGCATATATTCAGCCACGTCCCGCCGGCTGAGAAACTCTCTCAGCCTGCAGGCTGAGGTACAGTAACCCCATATATATACATATATATATATATATATATATATACATACATATATATATACATATATATACATACATATATATATACATATATATACATACATATATATATACATATATATACATACATAATATATATATATATATATATATATATATATATATATATATATATATATTAACAAGTCTAATAATCAATTAGTTAGGTATCTTGGCTCAAGAAGCCTTGATATTTACATGAAAGAGAATTAGATTAGTTATATATGAAAAGAAAAAAAAAAGAGAAGTGCTTAAAGGGTAGTGGTAACACTTCAACACTTCTATAAAAAAAATAAAAATATATTTAAGATGTAAGTTTGAATCAAAATCCCAAGTTAAGAACTATATACATTCACGAAGATGCAAAGGATCAGAAAACTTAGGAAGGATAGTGATATAGGTTAAGATATGAAAATCTCTAGAAAACTAGATGATAAAATTTTTGATAAGAGATTGAACTTAATAATAAGAGTTTATGGTAACTAGAGAACTTATACATTAGTGATGTTAACCACTCCAAAAATATTTTTGTCTTTCTTTATTTTTATCTTGCTTTTTTTATTTTCTTTATTTTGGTTATCCTTATTTTTTGTTATCCTTTTTATCTTATTCTCTTCTTATCTTTTAAATTCATGTACCGTATTTTGTGGGTGTAATTCACTGAAAGCCCTCACAAGGCAACACTCGTCAACTAGGGTAACCTAGGGGTTTAACGGCTTTTTGCATGTGCTAAGTGGTACCGTGATTCCTACGAAAGTGAGTTAGAATTTTTTTATTTTATTTTTTGGAAGTTTTTCTTTTTAGATTAGGATTTTGCTCGATGACTAGCAAAAATTAGGTATGGGGGTGCGATGTGTGTGCTTTATACATGTTTTACATTTTTATGTCTATTATTTGTCATATTTAACGCTGCATGGGTATTTTGTTAATATTATTTTACAGATTTTAGGTTAAGAGCAAATTAAAAGAAAAGTACAAAAATTAACGAACCGTTGATAACAAATGAACAAAAGAGATGCAGAATTAGATATACAAAGCAAAGTTGGAACATCTCAAAAGAGCCTTCACGTAAAATCAGAAATTTCACAAAAATTTGGGACTGAAATGGACCAAGATTTTGGCCACCCAGCCATAAATTTTGGCCTAGCAGCTGTGGACTAGACAACAAGAAAGCCAACTTAGAGGTCAACACGAATCAAAAAGCGAAGCGCCAATATAACAAGAAGTTCGGCCAGCCAGGCGAATTTTCGTCCAGCTGGCCGAACTATGGTGGTGCTTATGGATAGAATTTTTACCAAAATTTGTGTAAATTAGAAACCTAGGTTTTTTATATTCGATTAGGGTTCTACTACTCTCTATTCTATATAAATGCTGCCAAGTTTCTTGTAAAACATACAATTTTTCTCTCTTTTATTTTGAGCGAAAATCAATAAAATTTATTGTTAGCCATTAATTCTCAAATTACTTTCAACAGGAAAGTCTTCAAGGCTTCATCTTTATTGGTGCTCTCTTTCTTTTCTTTTACTTTCCTTTTAATTTATTCTATTCCATGATCTCTTTTAATATTATAATGTGTTTTATTTTCATAGTTATGAACTAATTTTTCATAACTAGGGACCTGATGTATGGATTGTATTGAGAATATAAGATTATGTTTTGTGCAAATTCTCCTATATATTTTATAAAGTTTAAATCTTTTATATGCTAAGCTATTAAATCTTGTACCTTATTATTTCAATTAGTGCGCACAATTGATCAGAAGGTTAGGTTAGAGTCTGAGAGGAGATAACCTAGCAAAAGCTTTAAGGATTAACAATCATAACTCGAGACGTTGAGACATAAGAGTTGTGCAGTCAAATAAGAATATTCATCATACTTAATGCATCTTCTGACTAGCAATCTACTAGATCGAGAGATTCTAAATTTAGAAAATAGAATTGGTATTATTCGAGAGAAAGTGCTGATTAGGATAAGAAACTTCGATTGTTAGCATAAATAGAATGAATTAGCATAAGCATGATATTTTATCTGATTACAATTATCAAAATCATTGCCCTAGTTCTTTTCATAATTTAAACAAACCTTTTTAGTAATAGTTTAGTTACAACATCTTCAACTAAATTGATTATTCAAATAGAATTAGGAAAGATTAAGTTGGTACTTGAACAACAATCCACGTGGGACGATACTCTATTCACTCTATATTACTTGTTAATAATTGGGACACTTGCCACTCGAATCTGCACATCAATCAGATAGAGGAAGGGGAGTACAAATGGATTCACCATTAGATGTTTACTTTATTTTATTGATCGTATCGCCTCCGAGGGCGTGTTTTCTAATATCGGATATGATTGTGATATCATATTGATTCTCCGTGTGCCATGTTACATGCACGAACGTGTCTTGACTTTTATTTTCTATATATGTTATTTTGGTAACCCGTGTAGTGGTTATGTGTCCCTTTTCAGGTTTAGTTTGGATCGGAGGAGATGCTTCGCTCCGATCATAGCCCGACTTGATATTCATTGTCGACCTTCCATTTGGGTGTGTGTCCCTAACCTATAGCAGCTTAGTGTGTGTCTTGCTAGATACTAGACTTGATGATTATTCGAGGATATGTTTGACTGATTAATAGATATTTAGAGTTGATTTGAAATATAGTTTTAGACCATGATGACTTAGAGTTGACCCGTGCATTAGGATTTTTGTATTGATTAGAACTTGAAGATTGACTCGTGTATCAGATATGAGTGTTGACCTATGTATTATATACATGATAGATTTGATGGTTAGTTCTTACCATAGAGCGTACGAGAATGATGGGCATCGACCCATGCAAATTGACTTGAGATAGCAGACCTATACCTGCTTGGTATTATAGACTTGAGTCGATTAAGAGGCAGACCCATAGTTTGACCATGAGTTGGTATATACGATTGATTTGTGATTAATTGGTTTAAGCTATAGACCAGTGACTGATTTGTATATATATACACTAGACTTGAATAGTTTAGCTGTGTGCAAGATCTGTATTGTTTGACCCTGTACTGGACTTGTGTGGGTACTCGTGTACTAAACACGTGTTATAGACGTGATTGAGATTTGGGTAACTGTAGTATTGTTCCCTTTTGTTATATGAGACTGTGAGTCACTCTATTTTATTAGTTGAGATCGTCTTCTAGATATGGAAAGCAAATTCCATTTCCTTATAGTGTTATAGTTTACCTCTATTAGAGAATATTGGTGGTTTAGTCATGTGATTAGACAAATCCTTCTGAGAAATAGACTTTCTGATTTCATTTGTGACCGTGAGCTTGAACTAGACTTGGATTAAGAAACCCATGAGACCCAAGGGATCATTCCCCACTTGTATTCATCAACATCAGTGTTGTCCAGTGTGTTGCATAGTTCACAATGCTAGGTTGATACTTGATATAGTTTGGATTGGATCCTACGTGTATGATATGCACCGATTGAAATCACCTAGAGGGGGGGTGAATAGGTGATAATGCTCAATGCACAATTAAAAATGTTATGATGCAACGATCACCCAAAATAAGACTAGAAGCCGAATACCCGTGAAGGGCTCTGAACTCCTTCCTCGTGATTCATCTAGATAAGAGTTTGAGGTGCGTATTGCAATCTTGTTGTATGAGTATTTGATCGACAATATGAATAAGAAACAAGTATATATAGCAATGAATATGAAGAGCAAGTGCAATGTTGCGATGAATAAGAAGCAATGAATATAAAGCAAGGAATTAAAGCAAGAAGCAAGTAAACCAAACGCAAACACCGAGAATTTTTTCGAGGTTCGAGCACCCAGCTCTACGTCCCCGCCTTCACCCAGAAGGATTTCTAATCACTATAACTTCACAACGAGTTACAACTATACTGGAGTACCCGACTCCACAATCTCGAATACAAGTATTTTTTGGTGATCAAAAGACCACAAACTCTTTTTTGCAAAAGCCTCTTTTCCTTACAAGAACCCTGTAGAACAATGGTTAGAATTGAAGCTCAAATAATGTAAGTTGAAAAAGAAAAAGAACTTGAGAAAGTTTTGAAACTAAAACTTCAGGAATGAGTGATTCCTCAGTACAAAACCAAGGACCAAACTCTTTTGAAAGCCTTTGAAAACTTTGAATATTTTGCCAATGCTTGTTGTGAAAAACATAACCCTAATCACCCTGTTTATAGGATAGAGCTAGGGTTTAAAGTGTATGTTGGATCGTTGAGATAAGGACTAATTGCGGAATTATCTCTTGTAGGCAACAATGATCTAAAATACAACACAAGTCAACACAAACACTAGACAAGAAGGATTAATCGTTAGGCAAATAAACAAAATAAATAACTTGCATGTAAAGGAAAACAAATCTCAGAAATTGACAAACGCAAACAAAGAGATTTATCCTGGTTCGGTCCTTGTGACCTACATCCAGTCCCCAAGCCACCCGCTTGAGATTTTCCTTTAACCTTGATCTTGCCACCCAAAATCAATACAACATGTACACCACTTGTCGAATCCCCTTCTCCAAATGTGTACACCTTCTCTTCCACCAAGAGAACACCTTTTACCTTTGTACAACTGCCTCTTCAACCAAGAAGCCTCCCGTGTACAATGGTCACCTTGTACAACTTGCCTCTTCAACCAAGAAGCCTCCCGTGTACAATGAACACTTTGAGAATTACAATATTTTTCCTATAGCCTTGATACTGAATGTGTATGTGGACAAGGTTCAGTATAGGAAACAAGAACTTCAGAGAACTTCACAATAGGAATTGTCTTTTGGTGAAGAACTGAAGTTAGAAATCAGTTTTTAGGTTTTCTGGATTTTGACTTTTGGAAAACTGATGGAAAATCTTGGTAAATGGCCTTTGGACTAACTACCCCTTATATAGCTGAAGACTAGGGTAAGTTAGGGTAGTTACAGGTGCATTTTGAATCAAAGGAACGTTGAAAACAGTTGCACAAAAGATCAGATAATGAAAACTGTCCAACAGTCAGAACTGCCTATTAGTCGACTTGCCATGGAGTTAGTCGACTAACCTAGGCAAAATTCCTTCTATTAGTCGACTATGTTTGGCTATTAGTCGACTAGGTCAGTGGCCGTTGGAAGAACAGTTTCAGAATAACTACTTCAAGTCGACTGCAACTACCTTATAGTCGACTGGGTCAAGGATTAGTCGACTAGGGGTATTTATAAGTCGACTACAAAATGATATTAGTCGACTTGGTTTACTGTCGGTCGACTAATTATCAAACAGAGAGTTGGGTCAGATATTTGACACAGAATTAGTCGACTTGGGTTTGGAGTAAGTCGACTAGTCAATGGGTTAGTCGACTTATAAAAGACTTCAAGCCGACTAATGGACCAATGAAGTGTGTGTTTGTGTCAAGGCTTTTACATGCTATTCCACATTTACAACCCACACTCTATTTCAACTTTCCTTGGCACATCTTGATCATGTGTTAGAGCTCCAAATGAATTTGATCTTCACGAACGTCTTCATCGAAATAGGTTCCAACAGTGTAAACTCACAAAATGTTAATTAGGAAGAATTTGACCCATAAAATATCCCCTAAAACTCGTTTAGAGAAAAAAGAGTTAATTAAAACGTGTTTTAAAAAACTAGCCGTTATGGCAGAAAAACTCACTCTCAGTCGACCGGCCGGTCGACCGGGTTTCAAATAAAAAAGAGCCGTTGTGGCCCACGGTCGACCGCTTGGTCGACCGCAACAAACAGAGAGTTGCATGCTTACAGTCGGCCAAAGGTCGGTCGACCGTAGGGGGTCCGGTCGACCGCCCGGTCAACCGGTAAATTTGCACACATGCACGCACCCAACGGTCAGATTCCCGGTCGACCAGTCGGTCGACTGATCTGACCTGACATAGAGTCGGTCGACCGGCTCAGGTCAAAACTTGAAATTTTGAAAAAGATTTTGAATAGTTTGGGATAGTTTTAAAAATAGTTTTTGTCACAACTAGGTATAATACATAAAATGGAGTTTGTAAGTAATAAACTTTATTTAAAAATATTTTTTTTATAAATTTATAGGAGAAATTTTTGAAAAAACATGTGCGCAAAAACTTGTGTACAGGACATGAGCTTCAACCTATCCACTATCCTTTAACAAAATATAAAACTAAAAAATAAATCTAATAAAGTCTCTTGAGCCAAACTGAAGTCTTGAGCCATGCAATGCTTTGCTAGATCCTTCTTTTCTATGAACATTCCTTCTTGTGCTATTTGCCTTATTTGCTCCATGAACCTAGAAAATCTTCCAAGATCTAAGCAATGGCCATCAAAAATGGTTCAAACCTGAAACTTCATCTTAAACAACTTATTAGTACCATATAGCTCCTAAGTGTTTTGTTATCATCAAAACTCTAAACAAATGGAGAGTGTAACCTCTTGGGCCAACAATCTCCCCCTTTTTGATGATGACAAAACAAATAGGCTATATAAACAAGATAAAAGAGAGATGAAAACCATCTCCCCCTCAAATTATGCTTTATTAAACAAGTAAAAGCAATTTGAATTGCAATAAAAAACCATGAGACTAAAAATCATGAGTCATAAAACACACACTTTGCAAAAACTAAAACCATACTCATATTATACTTCTCCCCTTTTTGTCATACATCAAAAAGGGATAAAGAAACAAGAAAAACATTTTTATTCAATAACACAAACATTAAGTTCACCATATATAAAGGAAAATCTATTAAAATCAAGTGGTTTAGTGAAAATATCGGCAAGTTGCAAATCCGAAGAAACATAATCAATATCTATATCACCTTTTTCAAAATGATCTCTAATAAAGTGATATCTAATCTCAATGTGCTTGGTCTTACTATGTTGATTTGCATTCTTAGTCATATAAATAGTACTAGTATTATCACAAAATATTTTTATATGGTCATAATTTAAATCATAATCAAGGAGAGTATGTTTCATCCAAAGGACTTGTGCACAACAAGCCCCCGCCGCAACATACTCCGCCTCGGCGGTTGAGAGGGCTACGGAATTTGTTTCTTAGAGGACCATGAAACAAGACAATTACCAAGAAATTGACATGTCCCACTAGTACTCTTTCTATCCACTCTACAACCCGCATAGTCGGCATCCGAATAACTCGTCATTGAAAAATCTCCGATTTTCGGATACCAAAGACCCATTCCAATTGTGCCCTTAATATAACGAATGATGCGTTTTACCGCAATAAGATGAGACTCTTTAGGGCACGATTGGAATCTAGCATAAAGACACACACTAAACATGATATCCGGCCTACTAGCCGTTAAGTACAACAAACTACCAATCATGCTTCTATATAACTTAATATCAACGCATTTACTTTGGTCATCCTTATCAAGCTTGGTTGTAGTTGCCATGGGAGTGTTGCAAACTTTCAAACCTTCGAGTCCAAATTTCTTTATAAGTTCCTTTGCATACTTGGCTTGACATATGAATATCCCATCCAGCATTTGCTTGATTTGGAGTCCAAGAAAGAAGTTTAATTCACCCATTGAAGTCATTTCGAATTCACGTTGCATACACTTTTCAAATTCCTTGCACAAAAGCTCATTAGTAGAACCAAAAATTATATCTTCAACGTAAATTTGCACTATAAGAATGTCATTATCAACATGCTTAGTAAATAAGTTGTGTCTACTTTGCCTTTAACAAAATCTTTTGAAAGAAGAAAACTAGAAAGCCTTTCATACCAAGCTCTAGGAGCTTGCTTCAATCCATACAAAGCTTTATCAAGTTTAAAAACAAAATTAGGATGAATATAATCAACAAAATCGGGAGGTCACTCAACATAAACTTCTTCATTTAAAACACCATTTAAAAATGCACTTTTCACATCCATTTGAAAAAGTTTAAAATTTTTAAAAGATGCAAAAGCTAGTGTCATCCGTATGGCTTCAAGCCGTGCTATGGGTGCAAAGGTCTCCTCAAAGTCAATTCCTTCAACTTGAGTGTAACCTTGGGCCACTAACCTAGCTCCATTCCTAATAACATTTCCTGACTCATCCATCTTATTCCTAAAAATTCACTTAGTACTAATTATTAGTCTTTCGTGGGGTCTAGGAACAAGGTGCCAAACTTGGTTGCGCTCAAATTGATTGAGTTCTTCTTGCATAGCTAGCAACCAATATGAGTCACCCTCGGCTTCGAGGATGTTTTTGGGTTCAAATGAGAAATGAATGCAAAATTACCACACAAGTCATGGAGTTTGGAGCGAGTTGTTACCCCTTTAGATACATCACCTATGATGAGATCCTTGGGATGATTTGTAGCGAATCTCTAATCTTTCGGAAGTGGTTGAGATTGTTCCACTTCTTCCTTTTGAACTTCACCAATAGGTTCTTACTTTTCTTCTTGAATGGGTGAGTCCTTCAAGGAAATTTTCTCCATGTCATCACCTAGTGAGTCAAACTCTACAACATTTTCAACAACAACATTAGATTCTTCAAATTTAACATGCATGGATTCTTCAATAGTAAGAGAGGATTTATTGAATACTCTATAAGCTTTACTAGTAGTAGAATACCCAACAAATATTGCTTCATAAGCTTTAGCATCAAATTTACCCAAATTATCTTTAGTATTTAAACAAAACACTTGCATCCAAAAAGTTTGAAATATGAAACATTTAGTTTTCTTAAATGATAAATTTCAAAAGAAGTCTTTAAAGTATTTTTACACAAATAAATACGATTTGATATATAGCATGCGGTGTTTACGGCCTCGGCCCATAGATATTTAGGGAGGTCATATTCACTTATCATAGTCCTAGCCATCTCTTGAAGGGTTCTATTCTTTCTTTCTATAACTCCATTTTGTTGTGGAGTTTTAGGACATGACATTTCATGCTTAATTCCCTTTTCATCACAATAAGTCATGAAGAGTTGGTTAACAAACTCACCACCTTTATCACTTCTTATTTTCAAAATCGAAAAACCTTTTTCTTTTTCAACCATTTTTCGAAAAGTCTTAAAAAGTGAAAAAGTTTGATCTTTGTGTTCTAAAAAAAAACCCAAGTAAATCGGGAAAAATCATCAACTAAAACAAATGCATATCTACTACCATTCAAGCTTTTAGTTTTAGTTGGTCCAAAAAGATCCATATGAATTAATTCTAATGGCCTAGTTGACATGATATCCTTGATTGGTTTGAAAGAAGACTTGGTTTGTTTCCCAAGTTGGCACGCACCACAAATGCGGTCTTTTTCAAACTTCAAGCAAGGAATACCCTTCACCAATTCCTTAGAATTAATCCTAGTAAGATGATCAAAAGATGCATGTCCTAATCTTCTATGCCAAAGCCAAGAAGTCTCATCAAAAGCATTCAAGCATTTAGTAGAACAATCCAAATTAAGCATGTCAATGATATAGACATTATTATCACGAAAATCGGTGAGAATACAATCATTGGTTTTACAATCAAAGATTTTGCAAGAGAAATCATCAAAAATAACTTTAAGACCACGATCACAAAGTTGACTTATACTAAGCAAGTTATGTTTAAGTCCATCAACTAAAATAACATTTTCTATAATAGGAGATGCACCAATTTGAATGTTACCTATACGATGATAGTGTCCTTGGAGTCATCTCCGAAGGTGACGGTGCCACCTTCAACGTACCTTGATAGGGTTGTAAAGTTGTTGATATCCCATGTCATATGTCTAGAACAACCACCATCAAGGTACCACCGCTCCTTACGTCTTGGAGCCTTGGTGTGTACCTACATCAAATAATTTAGGACTTATTTTTGGTACCCATATTTTCTTGGGTCCTAAAGTGTTAGTGTCATGACCCACACAAGATTATTAGATCTATTTATTTGATCATAGCAAAATTTAGCTAAGTGGCCATTTCGACCACAATACGTACATCTATAAACTCTTCCATATTTAAATGCATAATGAGTGTGTGGCTTACTAGCATGTGACTTGTGAGCATGAGTAGATTTATCATGAGAAGTGTTGTGTGAAGTGTTGACATGATGAGCATTTTTAGCATGGGTTATTTTATCATTCTTTATAGGTAAAGTCGGACCAAGTGCTTTCCTCACTATCAGGTCTAACATAGGGCTTGGTCAAGGATTTTGCAACTAAGCTACCTAAAGATTGTTGAAAGATAGTCATCCTAACCTTCCAAATGGGAAAATTTAGTCCATCAAATTTAAGAGGGGTCTTAATGTTGTCGGCCATGTTTACTAGTGTATGAATGAAAGAATGCAAGAGTGATTAGCAAATTTTTAGGATCTCTCTAAGGATGTTAAGCCACAAACTAGAGTCCTTACTCTGATACCAATTGAAATCACCTAGAGGGGGGTGAATAGGTGATAATGCTAATCAATGCACAATTAAAAATGTTATGATGCAACGATCACCCAAATAAGATTAGAAGCCGAATACCCCGTGAAGGGCTCTGAACTCCTTCCTCGTGATTCCTCTATATAAGAGTTTGAGGTACGTATTGCAATCTTGTTGTATGAGTATTTGATCAACAATATGAATAAGAAACAAGTATATATAGCAATGAATATGAAGAGCAAGTGCAATGTTGCAATGAATAAGAAGCAATGAATATAAAGTAAGGAATTAAAGTAAAAAGCAAGTAAACCAAACGCAAACACCGAGAATTTTTTCGAGGTTCGAGCACCCAGCTCTACGTCCCCGCCTTCACCCAGAAGGATTTCTAATCACTATAACTTCACAAAGAGTTATAACCACACCGGAGTACCCAACTCCACGATCTCGATTACAAGTATTTCTTGGTGATCAAAAGACCACAAACTCTATTTTGCAAAAGCCTCTTTCCCTTACAAGAACCCTGTAGAACAATGGTTAAAATTGAAGCTCAAATAATGTAAGTGAAAAAAGAATAAGAACTTGAGAGAGTTTTGAAACTAAAACTTCAGGAATGAGAGATTCTTCAGCACAAAAACCAAGGACCAAACTCTTTTGAAAGCCTTTGAAAACTTTGAATATTTTGCCAATGCTTGTTGTGAAAAACATAACCCTAATCACCCCTATTTATAGGATAAAGCTAGGGTTTAAAGTGTAAACTCACAAAATGTTAATTAGGAAGAATTTGACCCATAAAACATCCCCTAAAACTCGTTTAGAGAAAAAAAAAGAGTTAATTAAAACGTGTTTTAAAAAACTAGCCGTTATGGCAGAAAAACTCACTCTCGGTCGACCGGCCGGTCGACCGGATTTCAAATAAAAGAGCCGTTGCGGCCTACGGTCGACCGCTTGGTCGACCGCAACAAACAGAGAGTTGCATGCTTACAGTCGTCCGAAGGTCGATCGACCATAGGGGGGTCCGGTCGACCGCCCGGTCGACCGGTAAACGTGCACACATGCACGCACCCTACGGTCAGATTCCCGGTCAACCGGTCGGTCGACTGATCTGACCTGACATAGAGGCGGTCGACCGGTCGGTCGACCGGCTCAGGTCAAAACTTGAAATTTTGAAAAAGATTTTGAATAGTTTGGGATAGTTTTAAAAATAGTTTTTGTCACAACTAGGTATAATACATAAAATGGAGTTTGTAAGTAATAAACTTTATTTAAAAATATTTTTTTTATAAATTTATAGGAGAAATTTTTGGAAAAACATGTGCGCAAAAACTTGTGTATAGGAATATGAGCTTCAACCTATCCACTATCCTTTAACAAAAATATAAAACTAAAAAACAAATCTAATAAAGTCTCTTGAGCCAAACTGAAGTCTTGAGCTATGCAATGCTTTGCTAGAGCCTTCTTTTCTATGAACATTCCTTCTTGTGCCATTTGCCTTATTTGCTCCATGAACCTAGAAAATCTTCCAAGAGCTAAGCAATGGCCATCAAAAATGGTTCAAACCTGAAACTTCATCTTAAACAACTTATTAGTACCATATAGCTCCTAAGTGTTTTGTTATCATCAAAACTCTAAACAAATGGAGAGTGTAACCTCTTGGGCCAACACCGATGTGCATGGAGGTGCACATACACGTTCTTTTCTTCATTTGATTCCCTTTTCATAGATTATGATCTAAAAAATTATTATTAGCTTTGGATTTCCTTGTTTGTCTCCTCTTCATCCATGAGCCAGCTTCGGACTCATGGTGGAGGCAACCTTTAAATTTGAGTTTGCTGGCGCGTTGACGTCGTTTTCCCCCTTTCAGGTTCTTTGGCGTGCCTGACGGAGAGGGGAATCATTCGAGATTTTCACTCCGAGAGTAAAGCTCGTCTGTTTATATAATTTAGAGTATTCCTTTTGGATCCCATCAGTGTTGTATTCTTATATCTGATTCAGATGTAGTAGTTGTATTCATTGTATAGATATTTATTCTTATTTAGTTGAGTCTATTTGTATTATTATTCGAGGCCGAGTGCATGTTCCATTCCTTGTGTATATTTATGTATCCCTATGTTGGGACATTCATATATTTTAGACTCAGATCTTGTATTCTGATATTTGGACTCTTCTGACTATTGTGACTGGAGTATTTCCCCATGTGGGATTTCTCTTATATTTATATTTGCAGTCCCGTGCCTGATATACATGTTTACACCTTCTTTTGATATCTGCGCTTGTATATATTATGATATACTCCTGCCTATGTTATATATGTATCAACTGCTTGTGTCCCTCACCCACTATTTCTGATAACGTCATGCCCGATTTTTCGCCGTTTATAGATATCAAGTTTAGATATTGCTATCTACCTGAGTTATGTACTATATTATAATGGACTTAGAGTTTGCACCTAGATGGCCACTGGCATATGTACTTTTGAGGGCGTTACAGTTGGTATCTGAGCTCTAGGTTCTTGTATCCTAGGGTATTCATAACCTGTGTCTAAGTTGTGTACTAGTCGACTCGATTCTTTTCGTATTGGATTCTTTAGGATTCTTCGAGTCTAAAATCTGCCGTAGTGGGACTCATACTACTTGGAGTCCAAGTGAGGTTGATTTTATGGTGTTATATTGTACTATTTCTATGTGAAATTATTTTATGAGCTATGGATTTCAATCGAGTTGAAATCTATATCTTAATAATCTATTCTTCGACTATAAACTATTTGGTTGAGTAATGTTATAAATGTTTGAGATATACTTGATTTATTTATTTATTGTGGAAGAACTATGATTCTTCGAGATAATTTTGAGGTAGGGAGATTGATACCCCAACGATACCTGAGTGATTGAGGATGTTTGATCTTGCAGTCTGCTGATAGGCTTAGTGTCCATTTGAGATCAGTTGGTGTTCGTTCTGATAGACGATACTCTGGATTTGTAGTTTTAATGTGCTTTGTGCATTTTGATGATTGATTTGTGCAATGCATTTCAGGATTGTGTATATGTTTGTTTTCTTACATCATTTCTCTTACGTGTATTTGGTATGGGCTAAATACAGGTCGTTATTAATTTTATAAGTATTTAGTATGGGCTAAATATGCGTACTCATTAATATGGTTAAGAGTTTGACATATATTTCATTTGTGCTTTTATTGCATCTTCATCTATATTGTTACGTGTATATAGCAACTGATCAAACGAGATTCACAGTACCAAGTTTCATGTCGGTAGATGATAAATACACATAGTCATTGCATATGCTTGCTTGTTTGTCATGGTTTAACGTAGATTGTGTATATTTAACTTATAACTGTGTGAAACATATGGTATATATATGAGAATTTCCTTGTTTGCTTTATTTCACTCGACGTACAAGTTTCAAGCAATTAAATAGCTACGATATACATATATGTGTTACAACATCCAATAGCTGTGTTTTTTTTTCGAATACTATATTTATTTATTTAATACCTTGGTGATGAATTTCTGGGACGAAATTCATATTAAGGTGGTAAGAATGTAATATCCTAAAAATATTTAAACTATATTTCATGTTTGGATATATGTATATATGAATTTCGAGGATGAAATTCTTGATAAGGTGGTGGTGTGAGTGTAATGGCCTGAATATTATATGACTATATTTGTGTATGAATGTGTGGATATACGTATAGGTGTATATGTATGATCCGATATGATATTTGATGTTCAGATGAGGATATATGTGTAAATATATGTATGTGTACATATATATGTATATGTGTGTATATGTACGTGTATGTAAGTATATATACATGTTGGTGAGGAGCACGTGGAGTGCCTCGCATATATTGGATAAGTCTACGCATCGAGAGAGAAGAGTTGGGAAGTGACGGTGTTCGGAACAGGTGAAGAATCAGAACTTGACAAGGTTCGGTCGACCGACCTGCACAAATGTACATTTGGGGTGTCAGTTGGTCGACCAGACTGTTGATTGAATCCCAATAGAGAGTTGGGGGTGTCAGTCAGTTGACCGACCGGTCGATCGATCCCCAACAGAAAGGACTGACAAGAGATCAGTCGACCGACCTATGTCGGTTGGAGACTATCGATCGACCAGCCGGTCGACCGACAGTGGGTCTGGGCTTTATTCTGGGCATTTCTCTCACTTCTCTATAAATAGGGGAGTGATCTTTTTTTCTCTCTTTCTCATTTACACACTCTCTCTTTCTCTCTCTTATATATCTCTCTCCCCCTCTCTCTATGGTGGCCGGCTAGCACAAGAAGAAGGAGAATAAGAAAGAAGAAGAAGAAGGAGGAGAAAAAGATGGAGATTCCCATGGATCTTCCCTTAACTTGAAGCATGGTTGGATGGAGCTCCCTCTCTTTAATCCCATCATCATCTTCATCATCCCCGCAACCTAGTAAGGCACGTCTTACTCAAGCTTGTTTTTCCCATAGATCTGATAGTTTAAGTATATTAAAAATGATATTTTTATTCAACCCATGAAATAAAAATGATATCTTTAGCATGTAGAGTTATTGGATCTAGATGAGATTATTAGGTCTTCAAGCTTATCTATTAATCACCATATACGTTAAATTAGATTAATTTAGACTAATAAAAATGTGATTTTTATCAAATCTAAGATTCGTTATATATCTATAATATAAAAATATGATTTTTATTACTTAGAATTAAACAAATAAAGATATGTTTATCCTTGACCTACTAGTTTACACCCTTCTGAATATGAGATGATTCTGACCATTAAAAATGTTTTTCTATCAAATCTAAAAAGTGCTTGCTATACTAACATATAAAAATATGATTTTAGATAGTTGTTAACATGTTCATACCCAATCTTGGTTTGGTTTTGATCTATAAAGTGGGATTTTCTTTAGATATAAAAACTCATGATTTTGTTTATAAATAAATATGATGTTTACCATGCTAGGATCTTTTCACAAATCTCGATGATTGGTTTGAGGCATTGATTGTTGAGTTGAATTGATATTGATTGATAACGTTAGAAGAAAACCCAATAGGTTTTGAATAGCTAATTGAACCATTCTTTGTTATTTGATTTCTTGAGATGTGTATCGATTTCGAATCGATGTTTGTGATATGGACCCGGTGCACCTTTATGGGACGTGTATAGCATATACGTAAATACGTGTAGCTACTGTGTACATATTGGTGGTGTGCGTGTGCAATGGACATGTAGGGTCACCCTACTTGTATACGTAAAGCACGATGTTACACTGACACACACACACACACACACATGATGCATTGATTATTATGATATGTAATGAGATACGTGGGTTTGGATGTACGCTGAGTGCATATGTGTGGATGCTGATATGAGCATGTATTATTTTATTTAAATGCATCATTTATATTTTGCATCATTTGCATTAGGTGGAGTGGCGAAGATGAGATCATCACGCAGAGGAAGGGGAGTGCGGATGGAGATGTGCATTCATTTATTTTGATATGTTTAGTTGTAACCATCATGTAGAGGAAGGGGAGTACAGATGGATTTACCAATAGAGATCGATGTATTTAGATGTGACCATCACGTAGAGGAAGGGATGTACGGATGGATTCACCATTAGAAATTTACTTTATTTTATTGATCGTATTGCCTCTGAGGGCGTGGTTTCTAATGTTGGATACGATTATGATATCATATTGATTCATCGTATGTCATGTCACATGCACGGACGTGTCTTGACCTTTGTTTTCTATATATGTTATTTTGGTAACCCGTGTAGTGGTTATGTATCTCCTTTCGTATTTAGTTTGGATCAGAGGAGATGCTTCGCTCCAATCGTAACCCGACTTGATATTCATCATCGATCGTCTATTTGGGTGTGACCTATAGCAGCTTAGTGCGTGTCTTACTAGACACCTGACTTGATGATTATTCGCGGATATGTTTAAATGATTAATAGATATTGAGAGTTGATTTGAAATATAGTATTAGACCATGATGACTTAGAGTTGACCCATGTATTAGGATTTTTGTATTGATTAGAACTTGTAGATTGACTCGTGTATCAGATACGAGTGTTGACCTGTATATTATACACATGATGGATTTGATGGTTAGTTCGTACCATAAACCATGCGAGAATGATGAGCAGCGACCCATGTAAATTGACTTGAGGTAGAAACCTATACCTGCTTGGTTTTATAGACTTAAGAGGCAGACCCGTAGTTAACCATGAGTTAGACCATAGAGTTGGTCTGTATGATTAACCTGCGATTGATTGGTTTGAGCTATAGACTAGTAACTTATCTGTATATATATTACTAGACTTGAATAGTTTAGCTGTGTGCTAGATCCGTATAGTTTGACCCTGTACCAGACTTGTGTAGGTGCTCATGTACTAGACATGTATCGTAGACGTGATTGAAATTTGGGTAACTGTAGTATTGTTCTCTTTTGTTATGTGAAAGTGTGCATCACTCGATTTTAATAGTTGAGATAGTCTTCTAGATATGGAACGCAGATTCCATTTCTTTATAGTATTATAGTTTACCTTTATTAGAGAATATTGTTGGTTTAGTCATGTGATTAGACAAACCCTTCCAAGAACATACTTTCTGATTTCATTTGTGACCGTGAGCTTGAACTAGACTTGAATTAAGAAACCCATGAGACCTGAGGGATCATTCCCCACTTGTATTCATTAACTTCAGTGATGTCCACTGTGTTGCACAGTTCATAGTGCTATATTTACACTTGATATATTTTGGATTGGATCCCTTTTCATAAATTATGATCTGGATAGTTATATTAATAGCTTTGGCTTTCCTGGTTTGTCTCCTCTTCATCCATGAGCCAGCTCCGGACTCATGGTGGGAGGTAACCTTTGAGTTGACTTTGCTGGCGTATTGAGTCGTTTTCCCCTTTTAAGGTTCTTTGAGGTGGCTGACGAAGAAACGTATCATTCGGGATTTTCACTCTGAGAGTAGAGCTCGTCTGTTTATATAGTTTTGAGTATTCTTTTTGAATCACATCAGTGTTGTATTCTTATATCTGATTCAGATGTAGTAGCTGTATTCATTGTATAGACATTTGTTCTCATTTAGTTGAGTCTATTTGCATTATTATTTGAGGCCGAATGCCTGTTCCATTCCTTAGTATATTTCTGTATCCCTATATTGGGATATTCATGTATTTGAGATTCAGATCTTGTATTCTGATATTTGGACTCTTCTGTCAATTGGGACTGGACTATTTTCCCGTGTGGGATTTCCCTTGTATTTATATTTGCAGTCTCATGTCTGATATACATGTTTACACCTTCTGTTGATATATGTGCATATATATATATATATATATATATATATATATATATATATATATATATATATATATATATATATATATATATATATATATATATATATATATATATATATATATTGTGATATATTCCTACCTGTGTTATATATATCAACTGCTTGTGTCTCTCACCCACTATTTCTGATAAAGTCATGTCCGATTTTTTGCTATTTATAGTTATCAAGTTTAGATATTGCTATCTACCTGAGT
This sequence comes from Agave tequilana, assembly GCA_038442645.1. Taxonomy (NCBI): domain Eukaryota; kingdom Viridiplantae; phylum Streptophyta; class Magnoliopsida; order Asparagales; family Asparagaceae; genus Agave; species Agave tequilana. The sequence goes on along the minus strand of JAVJIF010004876.1, from coordinate 149,984 downwards.
TATGTACTATATTATAATAGCTTTAGAGTTCGCACCCAGATAATCACTAACGTATGGACTCTTGAGGACGTTACGAATGTATATTTCATCTAGGTAAAAATCAGACAAAATTACTTTCTAATTTTTCTCCTAATCTTAGAAATCAAACAAATAATCTTATTTTGATCAAGTATTAAGAAATCCTAATTGAGATTTTTCTATTTTTTAAAATTAACTTAATTACTTACAATAATAAATCAAAATATCGTTTTCTTTTTCAAAAAGTTTTTAAAAGAAAAAAATTGTTAGTAAAAGCCTATGGTAGTATGTAAGTAAACCCTCCCCACACCTATCTCATGCATTATCCTCAATATATAATGAAATACAAGAATGCATGAAAAAAAGAAAGGGAAGGCAAAATGTTACCTCAAGGTGGTGGTTCCGGAGATGGTCAGATTGGGCTAAGCATTGCTACCCAATCTAAATCTTGTGGATCGTCAAGGAACTCACCTTTTGTCTCCTCTTTTCTATGTACATTATTATTATCTCCCAAGTGAATAGGATCATGCAAAACCCTAATATTAAAACTATCTCGTTTATATGACCAATCTTGGAATACCATCTCAGAGTCATAATTGTTTACACCTTGATCCAACAATAGAATGTGACCTAATGAAGTGATTGATTTGGGCTCAAGAATGATAGGTTCGGAAACCAATACCGGCTCAGGAAAATCTAGTTTAGGTTCGACAGTTAGGTTTGGTTCAAGAGTGGGCTCCAAATTAATGAACTTAAGTTTATATTCATGATCCATCAATAAAATGTGACTATCCACAATAGGTGATTCAATTTCATAATGTACGGGTATTGAAATTAATGTTTGCTTGGGAATTGGGTCCAAATAGGTTAAGAACACCTAAGTCAACATAGATTCAAAGATTGAAATTAAATCACAAACTTGAGGATTAGGTTCACATTCACAATCAAGTTCAAACTCATTGAATAGAAAACTTGTCAATTGGTTCAAGTGTTGGGATTGATCAAGTTCAAGTTAATGCGATGAAATTAAATCTCGGTCAAAGTTCTCAAAACACCATGATTATTGGTTCCTATCAATTTGGTTAGTAAGTTCAAGAATGTTTGAAAGTCTAAAAATTTGCTCATTTATTAAACTTTGAATATGATCCATTTTTTCTTCTAACAGATTGAATGGATCATTTGGGGACTGAATCATGGATTCCATACTCTTTTCCAAGTAGGTAGGTTCTTCTATTGGTTGTGTGGGAAAATAAGTATATGAAGTTGATGGTTAGAAAGGTGGTTGACAATTTGGCTCGGGGGTGTTGTATCCCCATTGACTCGGTGAGAATCAGAGATGATTATTCCAATTTTGTTCATGAAATTGAGGTTGGGGTATACGTTGATTTGGATAAGACTAACTCGACATACTTGGTTGGTTAAAATTTTGTTGGTTAAAGTTATGCCATACCAGGTTGATGTAATCCGGGTGTAAAGAGGTCAGAGTATAATATGGATTATTATTAAAGTTAAAAAAATTGTGGTTATAATCCATATTACTCAAGAACTGTCAAAACAAACAAACAAAAGAAAAGAAGAAAGAAAAAAACTAGCCTAAGTTAGGGTATACCTTAGACCTAGACAACGTCTAACTTGTTAGACTATTCACGGGAGTTGAATTGTAGAATATAAGAATAAGCTAATCGGCCAAGTAGGTGACAAGATTGGTAGGAGGTATCCGCGCAAAAGCGACGGTCCTAATTAAGCCATACCACCAACCTTTGAGATTTTGCCTATCAATCCCCTACCTTAGTCACAGATTTGGTAAGAGTTAAATTCTAATAACTTCCTCCTTAGGTCAATCTCCTATTGAATCCGAGATGTCCCTAGGGCTACTCAGATTTTAATTAGGATTGGGTTAGTGAGTGAGGAGATAGTTTGTGGGCTAAGGGAGGGCCATGACTTTCCCACCTCATCATGTTTATAGGATTTGCCCTTAATTCGATTTCGTGCAGAAATGTGCAAGTAAATAGATAAGTAGCACTCCAAGCAATTTTAAATCACCCAAAAGTGTTTCCTAATCAAGATGCAATGCAGACTTACCTTGCTTTCAGCACTCTTTAATAGAATTTTAAAAAAAAAAAATGAAATTAGACAGATGCCTATGATTCAAGGCTATCCGTTTTTTAAATACTTCAATCAATCGATTATTGTTAAATTAAAAATAAGAAGAAAAATTAATCACTTAGTAAATAAAAAAATACTGTTCTCTCTCCGGCAACGGCGCCAAAATTTAATTGACAAAAAATAGAGATAAGCTAAGGCTGAAATGATATTATCTGATTGTTGGTGGTGTCTCTGCCTTTCTCAATTTATTTGTGGTAGCAAGGGCTAAGCGGGTCGAATCCACAGGGTGGAATGCGATAGAAGCTTTTCGGTATCTTCTTAAATACTAAATCAGTTAAGTATTCTTTAAGAAAAATAACTATATGTTAAGAGTTAGAAGCATAAAAAAGAATATGAAATTTGGTGATAAGTTGGGGCTTAGAAAAGAATTAAAGAAATATGACCTACTAATCATCTACCACCACTAACTTACTAATATATGTAAGAATTTACTTCACTTTAGATAATAAAAGTTAGACCTTGGAGTTGCCTTCAATTCAAGCAAGATACATAAGATAAAAATTAAATCCTATATGAAATAATTACTAACTAAGACCTAACATTAAACTATTAAAGCGTTCTAAGCATAGAATAAGAAGAATAATAAAGATTCAAGATTAAACTATCAAAACTATTTAAATATAGAATAAGAAAAACATTGAAAAGTATTAACATATATGGATTTAAATAGTCATCATCATGCGCCTTCAAGAACTTTAACTAATTTTAGGGTTAAGTATACATATGATCCAATCAGTTTATTCTAACCTAGAATTTGAAATAGTGGTGGAGATATTAGCAAGTCATAAAGAAGATTAGCTACTCATGATGAAAACTAAAAAAAGCATGATAAAAGAGAAAGCAAGTAAAGAAAACAAGTAAATAAAGATAAATGAGAAACAAAAAACTTTGTTATTAATGTTGTCACCTTCAATTACAAGTGCCTCCTTCTTCTTTACAAAGCTTGAACTAGAACTAAATCCTAAAAATTATAAAAGAAATTTGAAAGAGAAACTAAAGAAAAATTCTAAGTTATGATCTCTGATGTGGAGATGCTTGATTATAAGAGATTTCAGCTCTTTATATAGGCCTCAGAACTAATCACAATAAGATACAAATTAGGAGTTTTAATTCAATCTCAATTCAATATGGAAATTCAATTCTAAACTGATCTACAGTAAGTTAGCGTACTAGTTAATGAATATGACTCATCAAATGGCTGAAATGAATATAGTGATCAACATAAGAATTGTATCCCTATAAATTCTATTTCTGTAGCATCTTGAATCATCAGATTTTGAATACATGTAGAAAAGTTAGGAATAAAATACTAAGAGGGGTCTAGTTTGAATTGATTTTTAACTCTGAATTTAATTTAAATTATTCTTCTTATCTCCAATTAGGATTAGCGTTATCCCATTCATCTTCTAGAAATATATCTTCTAATTTTGAATTTGAATTCTAAAGATAATTTATCCTTTCCTCCTCTTGATTTCAAATTAATTTAAATTGAAACCCAAATTTAGATAGGATTGAGATAAAATAAAAGTTTTTTTGTACTTATCTTCCCATTTAAGTAACTACACACCATAATCAAAAAGATGGTTAAATAGAAAAGTTAAATAATGAATAATCAAGAATAAATTTGCAAATTTGATGATAATAATGCAAAATTGAGATGAAACCAGGACATCTCGGACTTAATAGGAGATTGACCTAAGGAGGAAGTTGTTAGAGTTTGACTCTAGTCAAATCGGTGTCAAAAGTTAAGAATCGAGAGGCGAAATCTCAAAGAATAGTGGTTTGACATAATTAGGCCAGTTGCTCAGGCACAAATACTCCCAACTGATTTTGTCCCTACCGGCCGATTAACTTGTGGTCAGATTGTTGCAATATACCTCCCGTGGATAGTCTAACTAGTTAAGATTAGTCTAGTTCTAAGGTCTACCATAAAACATGAAAGACTCACAAACCATCAAAATTTCCAAATTCAAGATCCCTACTCTATTTTTCAAGTCTCACCACAACAAAACGAATGACCTAATGACTTAGGAAAGAGTATGGAAGCCTTGTTTCATCCCAAAATATTTATCTCCAATCTATTGATAGGTTAAAAGTAAAAATGAGTAATTTGGTAAAAATAATTAATGTCCAGAATGAAAAAACTCTACCTAACATATTATTGACTATTCCCGATTCCCCTAGTCATATTGATAGGAACTAAGAATCATGGTGTTTTAGAAATAATTTTAACCAAGATTCAATTCCACATTAGCATAATGAACTTGACGAATCCCAAATGTTTGACGAATTGGCAAGTTTTCACTTCAAGAAAATTGAACTTGATTGTGAATGTGAACCCGATCTCGTACTTTGTGATTCAATTCAAATTTTTTAATCTATATTGACTCTGGTATCCTTACTAGATTTAGACCTAATTCCTGAGCCAACATTGATTCCTATACCCATAGAGCTTGAAATTGAATCACCTATTTGGATAATCACATACCATTGATGAAAAAAGAATGTGAATTTCAATTTCTTAATTTGTACTCAACTCTTGAACCAAAATCAACTCTTGAACCTAAACTTGATTTAAGTCATATTCTCGAATCAGTATTGATTTCTGAACCTTCATTGTTGAGCATAAGTCAACCATTTCATCTAATCATATTCTATTATTGGACCAAGGTATAAATCATAACGACTCCAAGATGATATTCCAAGATTGGTCATATAATCGAGATGATTATAATGTTAGAATTTCGTATGATCCTTTTTAATCTAGGGGTTATCAATATGTAAATAGGAAAGAGGTCATAAAAGGTAGGTTCCTTGAAACTTCACATTATTTAGATTGGACAGCAACCTTGGCCCAATCCAATCACCACCAGAACTACCATCTTGAGGTTACATTTTTTCTTCTCTTTCTTCTTTTTCATGCATATATTCATTCATTCATACATTGAGGACAATGTATGAAATAGGGTTCTAGCAAAGGTTAATACACACACACACACATATTCCTTTCTTTAAAACTTTTTGAAAGAGAAACAATATTTGACTTATTTTTGTAAGAATTTAAGTTAATTCTAAGGAATAGGAAAATCATAATAAAGATTTTCTATACTTGGTCAAAATAAGAGTATTTGTTTGATTTTTAGGGTTAGGAAGAAAAATTGAAAAAGTAATTTAGTCTTGATTTTTACCTTAATGATATATACATACTTTATACAATTACACACTTAGAGTTCAAAAACAAAGATTCTTATGCCTTATAAATATATATATATATATATATACACATATATATATTAAAAATCCTCTGATTAAGCTGGGTATTTGTACCTCATAAAGCATAAGTATTCATGCCTAAAAGTGGTCCATATTATAAATAGAAGTCCTTAGTTTTGTGGCCTTGTTCGCTCGAGTCCTTAAGTCCTTGGGGTGTTTTCTCACCCGGTGCGCTAAGACCGTCCGGTTTGAGAGTCACCGACCTAAGACTCGTTACATGGGCAGATTAGAAAACCTAATAGAAGTAAGGGATATTACCACCAAAAATATGTAAAAATAAGGCATACGAGTTAGAGTTGAAGAATCCTTACTCAAAACATTCACGGTCACAAGCTGCATATGATTTAGGATAAAATAATAGACTAGAAGAGAAATACATTTTGACTTCTTACCTTGATTGATAACAAATTTTTGAATAGAGACTAAGTTTAGGAATGAAAAGTGTAGTTTTCCTGTAACTTATAGTTTACTTGAATTTTTGCAAAGATTACTTCAAATATGTTTTCCCATTATTCAAAATACTAACACTTTATTTCTCTTTTTTTATGGTTTTTGTGGGTGTAATTTACTGAAAACCCTCACGAGTCAAAACTCGTCCTCTAGGGGTAACCTAAAGGTTTAACGGCTTGTTGCACGTGCTAAATGCAACTAAGATTCTGACGAAAGAAAGTTAGATTAGGTTATATCTATTTTACTCTTTATTTGTTTTGCTCGAGGACGAGCAAAAGATAGGTGTGGGGTGTGATCGTCACTGATATTGCATATTTATTATCACATTCTTATATTTATGGTATAATAAACTCTGCTTTTAATATTATTTTTGTCTAAATAATGTGCAAGACTTTACTAATGAAGAAGGAGAGAAAATGAGCCCAATAGCCCAATTAAATTTAGAATTCAATCAAATCAAGAATTGGGGTAAATATTCAGACGATAAGCTGAAGATCAGAGCAAATCAAAGAGATAACACCAAATGAAAATCGATTAAATTTGAATTTCTATAAATTCATTTGGTCAACAGAAGATCAATGAAGATATAACCAAAAATCTAGAACTCAAACAGAAAATTCAATTGAGGATAAAAGCATGTCTGCTATCAACGAACCACGTCACCCTAGGATCTGGCCCTGTGGTCACGAAAACACAGCCGAAGTCGCGTTTTCGTGGCCATATTGTGTCTGTTGGGGGAGCGTTAGCTCCCCTATCTTTATACGTTCCTTCTCCTTCTATTTATCCTATAAATACCTTCAAATTTAGAAGCAAAAGGGTACCACTTCAACAAAAAGTTAGAATTAAGTTTTTGTTTCTAGTTTAGCTTAGGATTTTCTTTCTTTTTAAATGTAATTTTTTGATTTCTTTATAGCTTAGTTTAGAGAGAGTTTCATAAGAGAAGGAGAAGAAGAATTATATTTAGAGTTGCATTGAATGTAATTTTCTTCTGAGAGAGTTGTATTGAGAGTGACAGTCAATGTAATGTTCCTCCTCTTCTTCATCGTTACTCAATCTAGTAGTTCGCTACTTTATTTTATTTTTTTTCACTTGTTTTGCTTTACTTTACTTCGCAAATGATCCAAGGTACGAATCAACAAAAGAGGTAAGTATTCTTCAGTTTTTCTTTCTTTATGTTTTAGTTTATAAACACCACATTTAATACCAACACTTTTCTTTTTTCTTTCATTTCTTTCTTTTTAACTTAGTTTTTCTTGTAATTGAAACAACAACATCCCACCTCTTCTTTGATCTTCTAACTCTTAACTTAACTCGTTCTTTCTTTTCTAAAAACTAAAAAGAAAGATTTTAACCAGAGTTAATAACTTAGAAAGAACTTACCTAAATGCTTCTATCGCAGTCCCTCCTTGTGGATCACGACCCGCATAATCACTTGCTATAGCGATAGAATTGAGGAACCCACACTTTCTTAATCTATTTCTAAACTTATTTTTTATATGCAGGTTTTCTCTCGATCAGCATACACTTGCACTCAAACCCTAATGATGACACATCTTTTTATAAAGAAACCTAGGGTTACAAGTTCTGAAATACCAAGCTGCCACTGGCACATGTTCTCAAGTTTTACGGGCTATGAAGTTTCTAGACTTGACCACTTATCTGTTGTGCATCTCTAAGTCGCCACTCTACTCTGTCCCTCTGAGTGCTCCCTCCGCCTAGATGCTTCGGAGTGCTTCTCTGGAGTGATACCAAGCTGTTACTCCGGAGCGAGACTCTGACACTACCCATTCTAAACTCAACCAACCTCCTTACAGGAGTGTTTCGTCCTTCACTCTGGGATCTGCAAGGGGAGTCCACAAAGTAGCTTAGTGAGAATCAGTCCCCTTCCAACACCCAAGGCGACTTGATAGTACAGATCGACCCATGTAATACTTTGCGTAGGGAGACAATCCATCAAGATAATAATTAAGCTCCACAACTCTAACAATCTCCTATTTGGAGACTGAATATTGTAAACGCAACAGTGGCACTCTATCTCTCTCTCTCTGTCTCGTACTCCACCAATTCTCGATCAATAGTGAATTTGATGCAACTCAACTCTGGATACTCAGCCTTGAAGATCCATAAAAGCTGAACAGCTTTTCAGCTTCTCCACTGTGACCATCTTAGTCAGCATATCTACAGGATTCTGACTGGTGTATATCTTTTTCAGTGATAGCACACCATCCTTCAAAAGTATGCAAATGAAGTGGTACTACACATCAATGTGCTTGGTTCTGTCATGATAGACTAGATTATTGGCAAGATATATAGCACTCTGGCTATCACTGTGCAGTTAGGGGCTCACCTGCTCCTTGCCAAGCTCATTCATAAAATCTTTCAGCCATATCATCTCCTTACAAGGTTCTATCGCTGCAACATATTCAGTCTCTGTCATAGACAAGGCAACTATCTTCTGCAGTCACAACACCCAGCTTACTGCTCCACTTTCCAATGTAAAAAGATAACTAGTGGTACTTCTTCGACTATTTACATCACTTGCAAAGTCAGAATCAATATATCTGTGTTGATGGACGTTTGCTCCCCTATAGCGCAAAGCCATATATTAACTTCTTTTCAGATATCTCATGATCCACTTAACTGCTCTCCAATGCTTCTACCCGGGATTGCTCATGTTTGATCTCCCTACTGACAACTCCCCCTACTTGACTATTCCCCTACTAACAACCCCCCTGCTTGATCAATGTTTGATCTCGTACAAATCATAGCATTAATCAAGCTGCCCACAGCTGATACATAAGGCACATTCAACATGAGAGCCTTCTCATTATCAGTCATCAGTTCTTGTGCCTTTGAGAGCCTAAAGTAACCTCCCAGAGGGACATTCACATGTTTAGCATACATTATGTTAAACCTTCATAGAACATTCTCAATGTACTCGGCTTGTGACAGCTTTAATAGTCTTCTTCCTCTCTCTTTGCCAATCCTAATTCCAAGTATCTTCTTCTCAAGACTCAAGTCCTTTATTGAGAATTCCCTTGCCAATTGAGCTTTGAGATTTACAATCTCTTTCATGCTTACACCAACAACTTGCACATCATCTACATACAACAATAGTATGATGTAGGAATTCTCAAAATACTTGAAATAGCAACAATGATCAGTTTGAAGCCTCGATTATCCATTACTCGCCATGAATCTGTCGAACTTCAAATACCACTGTCTAAAAGCTTATTTCAAGCCATACAAACTTTTCTTGAGCTTGCAAACTAAGTACTCATTACCTGACGTGATATATCCTTGTGGTTGCACTATATAGATGTCCTCCTCTAAATCATCATGGAGAAACGCAATTTTAACATCCAACTACTCTAGATGTAAATTCTCTGCTATCACAATGCTCAAGACAAATCTAATGGTAGTTAACTTCACAACTTGAGAGAAAATCTCAGTAAAATCAATACTTTCCTGCTATTGAAATCACTTCACAACTAATCTCTCCTTGTACCTTTTGGTGCCGTCATTCTCCTCCTTCAATTGATAAACTGGGTTATGCAGTGCCTTCTTATCTTTGAACAGCTCAACCAAATCTCATGTCTGATTCTTTATAAGAGACTCCACCACATCATCCATAGAGAGCTCCCACTTGTCCTTGGCCTCTACCTGCAAGACTTTCTTATAACACTCGGGTTCACCACTGTCAGTCAACAACAAATAGTGCAAGAAAAGAAAGTATCTATCTGGAGCTTTGATCTGCCTAGGTGATCGTCTCAGCTCCGGTTGGGGAGTCAGAGACTCTACTCGAATTCCTCATTCCCCTCCGGACTCTGACTCTTCTCTACAAGAACATCATCGAGTTCAACAAACTCTGAATCCGCAGCATTTCTTTGTTGCTCCGGAGTACTCCGAGGCGCCACTCAGAGATCCTTCTCTGGTGTGCTCCTCTCTGTCAGCAAGTCCTTATTCACTTTCTTCACATTGAATACCATATCCTTATGCCTAAGGATCTTTCAATTTTCTGGATCCCAAAACTGATAATTATACTCGCTTGTTCCGTACCCAATGAAAATGCCCCTCTGGGATTTGGATCAAGGGTCTATTTGGTTGTCCTAATTGGCCGTAATTCATAAGTCGTAATTGGTAAATTCTTTTACAGTTGTAAACGAGTTTCATACATGTAAGTTTTACGGTGTTTGGTTGGTAATATAAAGTTGTAAGTGGGAAAGTGTATTGTGTTTTATGGTATTTGATTGTCGTAATGTGTAACTTGTAAGTGGAAAAGTTGACCACAAAATTAACTATTTGGTGATTTAAAAATTTTTAATATTGCAAATAAACACTAAAAATTCTAAATATTAAAAAATAAATATTAACATAAAAAATAATACAAATTTATATAACCAAAAAAATAACTGTAAGTGGTCTGTAAGTGAGTGATAATTGGGTTGCAAGTGAGTGGCAGTTGAGTTGCGTAAGCCTTTTATGAATTATGGTCCAAACAAATGCCTTAGTTGTAATTGGGTTTTAAGTCATTTTTGAATTACAGCCTTTTACGGCTTTTACGTCCAAACAAACAACCCCCAACTTGCTCTTGCGATCTAGTTCAATATGGATATAAGAGATACAACCAAATGTATAGAGATGGTTTAGATTTACGTCTTCCTTGGTCCATACTTCCACTGAAATCCCATAATTCAGAGGCACTAAAAATCCATTGTTGATCAAATACATCGTCGTGTTGACTGCGTCTGCCCAAAACTACTTGGGCAATCCTGCATGTATCTGCATGCTCCTGGCATGCTCTAAAATGGTCATGTTCATGCGCTCAACCACCCCTTCTAATGAGGATTTTCTAGAATCATCTTCACTCTTTCGATTTCTCGGTTATCGCAAAACTCCTCGAATCTGCTATCACAGTATTCGCCCCCGTTGTCTTAACTTCAAGCACTTAAGCTTCAGACCTGTCTCATTCTCAACTTGGGCCAACCACTTCTTGAGCACATCAAACACTTCTAATTTTTGCTTCAAGAAGTAAATCCTGACCTTTCTACTTGCATTATCAATAATAATGTGCCCCCAAGAGAAGAAACAGAGGTCTTACCCCATATATCAGTATGAACCAGTTCCAAACCTTTCTGTCTCGTCACCTTCGAGATACTGACTTTCCTCAGCTTTTCATAAATATATTCTTCACAGAAATCTAAATCAATAGACTTCAACCCTGATAGCTTGCCTTTGGTGAGCATGGTCTTCGTCCCCTTCTCGCTCATATGCACAAGTCGGTGATGCCAAGTATAGGCATTCACATTTGATGACGCAAATAAAATTGAAGTCGTAGATCCTGAAATCATGTAGAGGGTACCTTTTCTTGTCATGTACTATAATCATGGCACCTTTCGTGATCTTGCACAAATCACCGTCGAAGATAGTCTTCATTCCAGCATCTGCAAGCTGACCAACAGAGATCAGATTTCTCTTCTGCTTCGAAACGCGACTGACGTCCTTCAATTTCAGCGTCGAGACATTAGAGAAGCAGGCTGTCGCATCGCCCTTCCCAATGATATTGCACGGTTCATGAAATCTTGGAAGATTTTATGGCGGGAAGTGACATGAAAGGAGGCACCCGAATCTATAACCCATGATTCGCTGAACCAACCAACGAGAGAATAAGGGCATCAGATTCATCACTGCTTGTGACATATGCTGAATCTTTCTCTTTACTTTTGCCATCTCCATCCTCGCTGCTTGCAGTCCCTTTGAAGATGCCCCTTTTCAACACATTGCTAACACTCGGTACCCCTTGATTTGAATTTGCTTCTCTGAAATTTGGACTTTGATTTGCTTTTCTTTTTCTTTTCTCTATTCATCGTCCTTTCTTTCCTTTCAACACTCAGGGCGCTTCCTGATATCTCAGCTGCACCCGATGACTTTCTGCGTGCCTCTTCGCTGAGAAGAACACCTACTGCGTCATCAAACTTTAAAGTTCCTGTCTCATAGGAATTGCTTACCGCCATTACAAGACCATCCCAGGTCTCTGGTGGATTGGACAATAGGAACAAGGCCCTGATCTCATCATCTAAATTGATCACAACAGATTCCAACTGACTCGTTAGCATGTTGAATTCATTAAGATGCTCAACATTGCTTCCACTGTCGGTCAACTTCAGGTTGAACAACTTCTTCATCAACAAAATCTTGTTCAATACCGAGGGTCCCTCAGACATCTTCGATAGAGCCGTCATCAAGTCTTGGGTCATCTTTTGCCTGAAAATGTTGAAAGCAACTGTCGATGCCAGGAATAATTGAATGGCCATAGTGCTTTCCGATCTAGGAACTTTCACTTGCCATCGGGCATCTCCTTTGGCTTTTGGGTCGTTCCACCAAGAGGAAGATAGAGATCTTTTTGGTAAAGGTAATCTTTGATTTGCATCTTTCAGAATTCAAAGTTCGCGTCATTGAATCTTTCGACTTTAATATTTTCTTCTTCTGCCATCACGAACTGTAGCTCTGAAACCAGTTATAAGGCTTAGGCACCATCCAAAAGGTTAACCCATTAGGTGGAGTAGCTCAAACACTTATATACCAAGATCATCCCCAAGTCTAACTGATGTGAGACTATTTGTTCGCACTATGCTCAACAAAAGTAACATGTCAAATATCTTTATAATAGGTATTAATTGAACAATAGTGAATGGGTCAAGTATCAACATCCTGTTAGCTTATTATTAATTTATATAGTACATGGTTTGCCACCCCAAAAATAAAAAAAATTCCACTGACTATTAAAAACCTATCATTGAATCTACAAGCATATAATATAGAAATTTTGGTTGACTTTGAGGACTGTATTCAAATAAACATCAGACAAATTGGATCTTAACTAATTAAAGAACTTATTGTAAAAAGAGGGAAAAAGCCTAGCTTAAGTAGACACTCGAGCGTTTGGGCCAGAGCTACTTCGCTCAGCCCAAAGCATTGGTATTAAGTTCCCTGCTCACTTTCGGTTTGTAAAAGTGCACTGATTTTGCAAAAGCGGCCAAAGAGGGCGAAAAGCAACCCAAATTTGCTTTATATTGAAATTTTTGTACCGGCTTTAATCCCAATCTGGCTCTAAAATATGAAAGCCCCATCCAAAAGCCTTAACCCTAATACTAGTAGTGTTTTTCTTCTTTCTCCCCCTTCACTCTCTCGAGCTCACTGAGGACTTAGGAAGTTAATGGGAATCATTAGAGTTTATCTTTTATTTAGGCTATTTTATCCTTTATTTAGAATAGGTTCATTTTACTTCTTTATTTAGTCCCATATTAGTTATGGTGGGAGATATCTTTTGTATGAAGCCTATATGAGGCCAAAATTTGCATTTATTTTTGGAGTTCAGTTGATTGGATGAATTTAAAATTTACATTGCAATTATTTGCTTTGTATTGAATCTCTGCATGGTGATGTGCTGAGTGAGAGAGAGTTCTCTTTGGTGAAAAAATCAAAATCAATCTTTATCCTCTTATCTTTCTCAATTTCTACAAACTCTTTTTTTTTCATCTCTATCTTCTTCCCTTCATGTTCTATGTTAGTTTGGTATCAGAGCTAAAATTCCTACTCTTTTCTTCCTCCACAAATGTCACTTCAACAAAATCCTTCTTTTCTATAAAACCCTAGCCTCCTCCTAATAAAAAACCCTAGTCTCCTTACCACAAAACCCTAAATCTCTCTCTTTCTTTCCCTTCTCTAGTTTCAAAAAAATTCGAAACCCTAGATCGGATAAAAAAAAGAAAAGAAAATTAAAAAATCCATTGTTCCCTCTTCTCCTTCCTCTTTTTCTCTCAATCATCTCTCACACTTATCACTGCACAACCCAAAACTTCAACCCTCATCATCACCGTACAGTCTCACCAGGAACCTCGCCGACCAAATCTGACCTCATCGTCAACTCCACGCAATACCCCAAGTCCCCCAATCATCACTGTCATCTCTAATGTCTCCACGAAGTCACAACAACTCTGTTAGGGTTCGCCAACCCCATCGCGTCAATGAACTCCCCTCACTGACCCCAGATCTTGTCTCGCTTTCATCACCGAGCCTCCAACATCATCGTCATTGTGATCTCGCCGATGGATCTTCACCAGCATCTGACCTTATCCTCGACAAAACGACTTTACTGACCAAATTTACTGCCTCCCTCGACTTCACTGAATCCCTCGCTGTCAACTTCATCACCTTCGTCCATAGGTCCGTACGACGCCAACGACACTGACTGCCTCCCATCTTAATCACCGCTAGATCTTGTCACGTCATCATCGCCATGAAACCCCTAGTTATTTCGTTTAAGTTAACGGGTCTAACCTATTATGGCGATTTGACCCAATAACAAGTAAACCTGACCCGACCCGATGTGACCTGATCCGCCATCGAGCCACCGCCGACGTCATCAACTCATCGCTGACATCATCAGCTCATTGCTGATGTCATCAACCAGGCTAAGCCAAACACAAGCCGAGCCGCCAAGCCGATGCTGACATCATCCAAGCTGAAGAGTAGAGCTGATGTCTTTGGCTCTGATTTGAGCTGCACTGTTCCAGCAGCAGCATAATCTTTGATTCAGAGCCAGTTTTAGGTCTGTCCGGAGTCTGATTCAAGTCTCATTTGAAGCGTTGGGTTTGTAATTGAGTCCGAGAGCACTGAAAAAAATTCAAAGCTTTTGGACAACAGATACAAGCTCTACATATTTTGTTTGGAGCAATTACTTAGTATTAATATTTTTTCAAGTGTCTTTGGATACTTTCTAACCTCACCTCACATTGTTGTGATATATTGCATACCTATTGTGAATTTGTGTTATTAGTTGCCTAATTTGTTGTCTGCTTGTATCTTCACTTCAAGATTCATTTAGCATATTCATTTTAATTATCGTTCGGAAAATATTTTTTGTTTGATCATATAGTACATGCATTTAGTGACATGTAGAAAACTGTTTACATTCGTACGATTGTGTGATGCATTTGCATTCTTAGATAGTACATGCTCCTTCATAGTGGTAGAATATATTTCCCTGATCATCTAGATATGGAGGCCAAACTATGTTTAGCCCTTAAAGAGCTCCAAGATCTAAAACTTAAAGTAGAAGGATTAGAAAATGAAAAATAAAGAGGAGAGCTCTATAGATGACAGTGGAGATAAGAGAAAAGAGAAACCAATTGATGTAGGGATGGAGAAAATGACACAATTTGTATGATTAAGATAGATCCTCCCACATTTGTTGGTATCCTTACCCTGAATATTTCTAGTGACTTGGATGGTAGACGTGGACTACCACTTTGATTGGTATAGGTTACTGAGAAAAATAGAATTTGGTTTGATAGGATAGACAGACAGGGCCAGATTGGATTTACTGGACCTCGGTAGAGAGAGTACACGAGGCATGGGGCTTCGGTAAAGTCTTGAGAGGAAATGAAACAGAAACTTAAGAAGAAATACCTTCCTGACTCCTATAAGCATCGCCTTTTAGATAAATTGCGTAGCCTTTCCAAGGTAGCAGGTCAGTTCAGGATCACCCTATCTAATTGATGACCTAACCCTACGTTGTGAGGTGCAAAAGATTCCTACCAAGTCATTTCTAGGTATCATTCTGGGTTGGGTCAGATATTCAGCGCGCTATGTTCATTCACTCCCATAAGTTGAAGACCTTTGAACAAGTAAGCCAGCTAGCTTAAAATATAAAAACCTCTCTCATATTTTCTTCAGAGCGTAGGATCATTCCTAAAGCAGCAGAGCAACGTAGCCCAAATATTCACGCCACTAGAGACCCTAAAGACAAGTTTGTGATAGGTTAATCTTCTAAGACACCAAGGATGATCAGTGTTAAGTGCTAAGGTTATGGTTACGTTGTTGCACAGTGTCCATTTAAGAACCTTCTAGTTAAAAAAGTCGATGATGTTGAGATCATGAGATCGAGACAATAGTCTATGAACCAACTGATAGCTCGACTGATTCTGGTGAGGGTGTTAGAGTTTTTAGTATCCAATTAGGTGTCGTTAGGTGTTAAAAACACAGCTGCTAAAGTTGAGGGTTGGCGTAAATCTAGCGTGTTTCACATCTAGGTTACACATAAGGAAAAGAATTATAAGTTGATAATAGATGGTGGTAGTTGTGCGAATATCATTTGTAACTCCTCGATCCCGCGGGACAGAGATGTTACTGCGACGTATATACGCAGGGCAGAGATAACCTCACATTTATACGCTCAGCATCAGTACAGGCAAGAATCAGAGTACAGAAGCACAGTGGTAATACACATTCCAATTAAATAGTACAAATATATTGTTATCACAGAGTGTGATCAAATATTAGATGAATATTATATCACCATGAAGCATAAAAGAATAAATTACAAGAGGATATACAAGTTAAATAGTACAATAGGAGCTCACGAACTACGACAAAGAATCTCGAGAGCCGAACAGAAGGGGCTAGAAGAAAAAGGGCTCCAGACGATCTACCGATGATCCACGCTTTTGCTGCGCCACTTGATCAATGATGGGAAGTCCACCTCGATCCAAGCTCCGGGGTCTGGCATGCAGGTCTAGGGTTGTCAGAAAGCAAGCCAACGAGTAGGTAAAATAAAGCCAAGTGGCATGCACAGACTAGCATAGGTGTATTGATAAATTTAATTGGAAGGCGTATGTCAAAAATCGTGTCGCGAGCACAAGCATGATTTGAGGTATCAAGTAAAGCAATAAATACAAGTATGGACAAAACTGTAAATCACCCAGGGGAGTGAATAGGTCATGGCTATTGGTTGATGGCAAATAATGTGGAATAAAAATAACTACTAGCTAGCTAGCAAAAAATAATTACAACACAAAAGATACTTGCAATAAAATAAACAATAGTATCATGCAAGAGTAGAGAGAGAGTTGAGTTAATAAAGAGAAAGCAATCGCAAACACAATGATGTGTTTCCAAGTTTGAGCCACCGCTCTATGTCCTCGCCTTCATCGCAATAAAGGATTTCCACTAAATCAATCCTGCGAGATCGCCAACCCTTAAAGTTCCCGCAAGAACTCAACAGACTTGCAAGTCCCTCTCTTGGTGCCGCAACACCTACAATCAAGCTCACTAGCTCACTTGAGGTCGCAACCTCTACAACTTTTCAAATACAAGAAATTGGTGATCTTCTTCTTGATCACAAAAGCTCATAAATACAATTCTATAACCAAGGTGGACTAGATGAAGTTCTTTGAAATTGTGTGGTGAGAAAAACTTGGAGGGATGTGAAGAAAAGCTCAAGCAAAAACAAAGATGTAGACTTTTTGGCTCAATATGAAAATCTTTTGAGAAAAAGGATTTTGATCATAAAAACTTGCTCTAGGGTGTTCTAAAATTGTTATAGGATTTTTCTACAATCCCACTGTTTATAGGGAATGAAGACAAGTAGACAAAACCCAAAATGGCCATTGGGGATAGATCCAAAAAAGATAAAATAGAAACTAGCCGTTGGGAAAAAAAATTTCTTAGAAAATCCTTCTGTCGGTCGACCGGCCGGTCGACCACCAATGGTCGAAAATTTAACCGTTGGGGTTGGCGGTCGACTGCCCGGTTGACCGAGTAACCCAAACAAAGAGCACAACTCTCTAACAGTCGACCGGTTAGTCGACCATGACCCAACAGAGACAAAAAGTGTCTCAGTCAGTCGACCGGTTGATCGGCCGTTGTGCACACCAATGCAAGTTAAATCTTGTGCAAAAATGGTCGACCTATCGGTTGACCGATAGAGCAATTTAGCTCTTTCACTAGTCGACCGTTCGGTCGACTGATAGAGGAAATTAGCTCTGTCAACTGTCAACTAGTCGGTCGACCTACTCCGTGCCAAAATCTTATTTCAAAAATGTTTTGAAATCTATCTCTTTTCTGACAAAATGTATCTTGATCATAAATACAAAATAGAGTTCTTGTATCATAATAAGTTCAGTGTATAATCAGAGATCATCACAGAAAATAAATAGAACTATTTTTTATGAAAATTACTTTTCTAAATGGAAAACTATTTTCTGAAACCCATTTTTGAAAACTAAATAGAAAAACATGTTGAGGTGTTTTCAAACATTTAGAGATATGAATGAAATGTGTGCGTATATGTGAATCTCAAGAGCTATAAAACTTACTACCTTGATTTTAACAAGACTATAAATTCTATACTAAAAATACGAAAAGCAAAAATCTTCTATAGTCTTTACTCCTTTGCAATCTTGATCCTTGAGCTTGGTAAATCTCATGTATATGTCTTCTTGGTGCTTAGGCTCTTGGATCATCATCATTATGGCTCCAAAATGATGTGTGTCATATTAAAAAAGTCAATGCAACAATGACAATTCAAAAACTTATTTAAATGAAATTGTTAGAGAACATAACTTCATATATTTTGTTATCATCAAAAGTAGAGAAAATGGCCTTTGGGCCAAGAATCTCTTCCTTTTTTATGATAAAAAAACAAATGAAATTATTATAAATAAATAGGAAGGAGACTTCAAGCGAGATCCCTCCTAAACACATGCTTATAACAAATATATCATTTAAGCAAAATGTAACATATAAAGCACATGTATATGATGTTACAATGTAAGCACTATGCATCTCATTTATGCATTCAAGAATATAGAAATACAAATAGTATGCACAAATGGTTTCCTCCAACATCCAATTCCGCCATCCTCCAAAATAAGTAGGGTTGGTGGATGGCCACACAAATATGGTAAAATAAATATACTGCATACCACAACAACACAAAGAGAAAAGATATGGAGATCAAAACCAACAACAAGAAGAGATACATATCTCACCAACAAAAGATGATATCATATAATCCAAAACACATATTCGTGCCATAATCCAAATAAAGCACATGCCATAATCAAAATATCAAAGTACTACATATCCATGAAAGAGTACCAAATACACGGAGTTCTAAAATAATACATAAAACATAAAAATATCTAGATACTCCATCACTCTCCCCACTTTTGTCAGCATTAGAAAGGGGCTCAATCTTCTTCTTCCTCGGCCTGAAAATATGGATCTTCTGGAGGGGTCGGTACTCTGGATGGAGCTGAGGGAGGTACCCATAGACTAAAAGAAGGACCTGAAGGAGGAAGAGGTTGAGTGTAACTGCTTGGAAGAGAAGCAGCCCATGCATGCCTACCAAAGCTCTCATCAACACAAATCTGAATATATCGGATGGGAGAGGAGACATGCGCCATATCATTCCGATATTCCTATCAGAACTCGTCCTAACATGTCGCTATCTTCTCAAACTGAGTGTTGATATTGAGAGAAAAATCTTGAAGCTGGCAAAAGGATCTGCATAAGCGGAGGAGGATCAGAATGCAGATGATGAAACAACAAGAGGGGGTGAAATAGGGGCACGCTCTCCTACATGCATCCTCTTAAGAAGAATATTATTAATATCAATAGAGGGTGCAACAGCTTTTTTACCGAGAGGTCAAATTTGAGGATTTTAAGGAGACAGGTGATAAGCATCCCAAAAGAAAGATTCCTATTTGGGATCAACAGATGTTCAGAGAGCATGAAATCGACGATGAGCTTGGGAATATTGACTCTAATGCCTTTCAAAAAGTAATAGATTAGAAGATGAGCGGACCTTCGGGTGTGGCTATATTTTCTTGATTTTGGCAGCAGATTATAGAACACAATTTTAGCAAGGACCTGAGCGGTGAGAGTGTAATACTTTACCTCTTCATTCCTCACTAGAGCCGGGTTCTCATCACCGTGAAGCAACTGAGAAGCGGTAAGAGCAGCCCACCATCCGGATATGCAAAATTATGAAGATATATATTGTGTATATCTACACCCTCACAGGAAAGATGGTGTAGACGGGCAAATTTTTTGAGTGAGATTTTAATATCAATGCCCATGACTCTAGATTGAATGTCATTAGTATGAAAAAGATAAATTAGAGTAAAAATATGGAACTAGCTCTACATAAACAGGTTCTTTTATGGTAAAAGATATTCAAGAGAGCTAGTACTTAAAATTTGGACTAAATTAAGATGCTCAAATTAGCAAGAATAATAGTACGACCCGAAATCAAGTTTTTGTGATGAATAATAGAAATTTTTTGTTGAGCATTTTGAGAAACAAACAAATTCATGGATGATTCAGGCTGTTTAGCCTTTTCAGTTCTAGGGCATTTAGACATGATGAAAAATATGGTAGAGATCACAAACTAGGGCATGAAATGAATGAAATAGATGAAAAAATTGAAACAAGAAATTTTGGGGATGAGACTAGGTTTTACTGAGATAATTCAAAAATTCCACTTTGAAATTGAAGAATCCCGAGTGGAAAAGCTGGATCGGAGATGGTTTTAGGGTTGGATAGAGGAAGAGAGTGAATTTGGGAGAGAGATGAAGAAGAAATATGGAGAAAAGTCGATGGAAGAAGAGAGAATGGGGAAAATAAAAAGGGGATCTAAGGTTTTTAAAGACAGAAAAAATGCCCAAACCCAACAATCGGTCGACCGGTTCGGTCGACTATGGTCTCCCAAGACTAAAACTGCTTACAGTCAGTCGATCGCTTGGTCGACCGTGGTCCACCCGAGACCAAAACATTTTACAGTGGGTCGACTGCTCAGTCGATCAGCCTAAGGTTGTGGGCATTGTAAAACTAAAACAGGTTATCTCGGTCGATCGCTTAGTCGACCGGCCTTAATAGAAATTGATAGGCTACTTCGGTTAACTGGTCGGTCGACCGAACACTCCAAAATTGAAATCAGGTCAACTAAAATCTTTTCATAGGTAAAAATAGAAGTCCAAATATTATATAGTCATTGTATATTATATTAAAATAGATTTTGCATATGTAAAAATATTTTTTACATTATTTAATTCATATTTTAAGCAATTAAAATACAAGACTTTGAAGCCGAATACCCTTGATGGGTTCTGAACTTCTCTTCATCATTCCTTTATATAAGACTTGAGGCGCGTATTGCTATCTTGATTTATTGCTTAAAAATGATTTAAATAAAATATCCAAATACAAGATAGATATACAAAAAAAAAATGTACATGTATGTGATCAAGAAAAGAAGCTAAGTACACACACACACACACACACACACACACACACATACATATATATATCATATGAAAAAGAAAGAACATGGGTATATACTACAAGCATGAGCAATCAAGCAATGGGCTAGTAGAGTGAATAAAAATAGTATAGTCAAAGAACTAGCTAAAATATGAACATGCTATCAATTCTATTATAAAATAAATCATGTTATCACAAATGTAAAACTAGCTATTCATATTTATGTAGAGCTCTAGCTAGAAATGAAATTTTCAAGTGGAGATATTACCAAACCATAGGCAATCTCCAAAAGAGGTGGTGTTCTCCCACCTATCTCCTTGATAGCGATGTATTAAATTGGTCGATCTTTTGCGCTTCAATGCATCTATCACCAAGCACCATCTCCCCCTATGTCAGGAAGACACATCTACATCGATCAAATTGGTGGTGTTTTTTAGTATCCAAATATTTTTGGGTCCTATAGGGTTAGTATTTTCTCGAACCCAAACATTTTTATTCAACATATTCAACTTTGCATAACCAATCTATCTAAATGGCCTTTGCGGCCACAATGTATACAAGTTACACTTTGCCATAAATAAATGCAAGATTGCGTTGATGTGTATGTGAAGCATGTTGTGCATGTGAAGTAGGTTGTTATGAGTGGATGTGTGTTTCGTTTCGCTTTTCCCCTTTGGAAACATAGAACAAGTTTTGCTTATACCAAAAGTACATTTCTTCAAAGTAGCATCTAAAACATTAATGCGTTTTTGAATGCTCAAAAATTCTTTTCTATCAAAATCAATGTTAGGGTTTTTACCTTTGTAAAAAATTTTGTGATCATTGAAATCCCTTTTAGTCTTTTCAAAACAAATCGATAGATCATTTTTCTCTTCAAAAGCAATATCTAATTTATTCTTTAAGATGTCATTTTCCTTTTTCAATTTTTTATTTTGAGCAATTGAAATTTCATAGCGGTCTTGTAATTCTTCAAAAAATATAGCAAGTTCATTCATAATTAAATCATCTTCATTAAGAGAGGTTTCAAGATTTACCTTAGATGTCTCCTCTCTATTTTCCATGAAATAAACGTGTGTGGTATCGATTTCTTCTTCGAATTTGGTTTTCAAATCGTCCTAAGTAGCTACCATAGCCTTTTTCTTGTGCACTTTCTTGGAGGTAGCAGCTTGTAGAGAAGGGCAATCCGCAATAGGATGGCCCTCTTCTTGCAATGATATTAATGACCCATCTCTTCTTAAATCTTCCTTGGGTCTTCCTCTTTGGAAGTTGCTTTATCTCCCCTTCTAATAAAACATATTGCCCACTCTTCTAATGAGTATAGCGAAGTCTTCATCACCATCATCTGATGATTCTTCTTCTTCAATAGATGAGGAACTAGCCTTGAAAGCTATGGATTTCTTATTTGGATGTTCCCTTTCTTCTCATACCTTCATCTCTATCTCATGTGTCTTGAGATTTCTAATGAACCCGGAGAAGTCTATTTCTTCCCTATCATTGAGCTTCTTTAAGTTGTAGCATTTACTTCCCAAGATGTGGAGAGAGTTCTAATGACCTTCCTTATCTTTGGTCATTTCAATGGAGTCACCTAAAGAAGATAACTCATTAGTAATCTTTGTAAATTGAGAGAGCATCTCATCAATACTTTCATTGTCAAGCATTTAGAAATTTTCATATTGAGAACGTAAAAGATCAATTTTGGATCTCTTTACTTGGAATGTACCCTCATGAGTAATAATCAAATCATTCTAAACTTTTAAAGTGGATTTGCAATTAATTACACGAGAAAGATCATCATCATTCAATGCTTGTGTTAATGCATATTGTGCTTAGGCATTGGCCTCATAGTCCTTGGTGGTTGCTTCGGACATGTATCCTCATCATCGTGAGGTTTAACAAATTCTTTGGTAATAGTCTTGGCTACTCTTACTCCTAAGGACTTAAGAAATAGAGTCATCTTGACCTTCCATAGAGGAAAGTTCAACCCATCAAATTTGGGTGGCGACTTAATGCTAGAAAAGTCGTCTGATGCTATGAAAATAAGTAAGAGTGCAAAAATAATTAGCAAATGCAACAAATGATATAGACAAATAAAGAATCTCCCTAAGGTGGTTAAACCAAAAACTAGGGTTAGACTCTGATACCAATTTTAAATCACTTAGAGGGGGGTGAATAAGTGACGGCTATAGGTTGATGGCAAATAATGCGGAATAAAAATAATTACTAGGTAACTAGTAAAAAACAATTACAACACAAAGATACTTGCAATAAAGTAAACAATAGTATCATGTAAGAGTAGAGAGAGTTGAGTTAAAAGATAAAGAGAAAGCAATCGCAAAAGCAAGGGTGTGTTTCGAGGTTCGAGCCACCGCTCTACGTCCCCGCCTCACCGCAATGAAGGATTTTCACTAAATTGATCCCGTGAGGCTCGAAAGCAGCATCACTGCAAAGCCAAGACGCGGGGCTCAAAGTGCATCTCAGCATCACTGTAAAGATAAGACGCGGGCTCGAAGCCTACGTCCCAGCATCACTACAAAGCCAAGATGCGGGGCTCAAAGCCCGCGTCTCAGTAGAGCTTGACGCCCGTGTCTCAATACCACATCAATGCCAAAATGCAGGGCTCGAGGCCCGCGTCTAGCATCATCTCAATGGCTAAACGCGGAGCTCAAGCTTGTGTTTCAACTGCAAATGAGCCCTGCTCTCAGTAATAACTACCCCCATTACTAGGTCAAGTACTGCCTATGTAATGAGGGGAGTTAACTTCCATTATGGAGGGTTTTTAGGGGAAGTACCCCTGAAACCCCTATAAATAACTAAAGCTACTATTGAAAATGAGTCAGAATTTTTTAGCTGAGGAATATACATAAAGAGTTAAACTCTTCTACCAACTTGCTGAGTTCAAGTTTTTGCCTAAGTCTCTTTGAGACTTCATTGGATAGGAGTTATGCTATTCCATTTGTGATCCAAGGAGAAGATTTTCAGAAGAGCTTGACGTTCACCCGGTCAATGAAAAATAAGATTCACTTTTCACTGCTATGCAAAGAACCCAGCCTTAAACAAAGAAAAAAAATCTGAGCTTGACTGTCTTCTCTCTCTTGTAGTTGGAATTTTGAGTTGTTGTAATTTTTCATTGATTCAAGAAAATTTTGCAATACACTTTCATGTTCCCTCCTTTACAAGAGATGGTGACTCCATTGGGGACTATTTTCTCTACTAATGAGCAAGTTATGGTGCAAGGTGACATCAGCTTCATAGGAAAACGGTCGAGTCACTCGTTGTGGAATTCGACCAGGTAAATTACGAAGAGTTCCTCTCTTTTGGCTCCAAGAGCCCCAGGGGGCATGGCAATACCGTAGTGTCTCTTCGGAGATCCGCTCTTAAGTCTCTTTGGAGACTTCACCAATGATGGCCTACGCAAACAAGGCTATTTCTGACCCCGTCACGCGCGTGGCCCACGTCAACGTCTCCCACGAGACCCACGAGGCCAACGTCGTTGAAGGCTAATCTTGCCACGCCCCTCCTCTTCCTCAGCTCCATGTTACCGGGGGTCCCCAACAACCCGTGAAGTGTAACCGGAATGCTGAACGTCACCAAAGGCGCCGCGGTCGTTGACAACAGATGGAAGAGGCTGGAAAAACCATCTGTCCAACAGATATAGGACGTGAGGCTCAGGCCCGCGTCCCTTCTAAACTGCATCAGACGCGCGAAGTCTGCGTATGGGAACCAAAATACAGAGCTAAAGAGGCTCGCATTACTGAGACCCTACCTCGCAGGCGTGATGTTTAGCAACGCGAGGTCCGTGTCTTTTCTCAGAGACACGAGATCTGCGTCTCTACGTCAGAACGCGAGGCTCATGAAGTCCTCGTTTCTCAATTGTTGCCAGGCAAGCACGACAATCAGCAGCGCGAGGTCCGTGCCTTTTCTCAGCAGAGGCACGAGACCCGTGTCTCAAAGCCAAAATGTGAGAGTCACGTCTGTTTCACAGAACATGAGCTCCGCATCTCTGAACCCTGCGCCTCTGAGGCTTGTGTCGCAGAGTTGCGTCGCAAAGTTAATATTTTCTCTCCAACAGCTAAAGTTAGAAGGGAGATGACAAGTCTCATCCCCAGCGACTTAAGGTTGGTCTCTTCGATCCCCCTCCGACAGATCTAAGGGACTATTTGACGAAGAAGAGGAGTGTTCAAATCACTCTACAATGCTGCTGTGAACGGCTCATCATAATGGTGCTCTCTAAATATGATTGGACACATATTCTGCATTCTTTTCATTACACTCGTATATTTATCGTGTGTATAAATCTGCTAATTTTCTTGTCTTAAATGTTTATTTTGCAGAAGATAATCATGGAGAGAAAGAGAATTAAACCAAGTAAATACCAGTTAAAATAAGATTTAACTGGATCTATTTGGTTAGCTGAGGATGATCCCAAATCCAGTCAGTTAAAATTAGCTTTTAGTGAATTAATTCGGTTAACTTAAAGATCTATTAGAATAATACCACATTCAGAACACATCAAAATCAGGGCGAATCAGGGAAATTAAAGAAGATAAAACCAGTTAAAAAAAATCAGTTAAATCAGATCTCTACAAATCAATAGTTAAAGTCAAAAATCAACAGAAGAATCGTCAAAATTAGAAAATCAAATGACATATCTTTTTGGAAAAATAGATGAAACGAAGCGCAGGGGTGATCTACTCCCATTTGGCCACATCCGGCCACGGATCCACGGCAAAAGCCACGGATCCGCGGGGTTGTTGCAAAAGTTGGTGGAGCGTTTGCTCCCCCTATCTTCGTACTCCTCTACCCTCTGCATTTCTCCTATAAATACCTGCAATCTCAAAGACAAATGGAGCAATCAAGCAGAGAAGGATTCTCAGGCTAGTTTCTCATTCTTTTTAGTATAGGTTTTTATTTTCATTTTATGTAATTATTATTTCTTTATAAGCATAGGTTAGACTAAGATTCATGTAAGTAAGAGAGATTTATGTTGAGAGTGATACCGATATAACCTCCTCCTTTCTTTCAATGTTTCTGCAAGCAATAAAAAGGTATCTTTTTTATGTTCTTCTTTATTTTTGTCTTCTTCTTCTTCTTCTTTCTACTCTTCATATTTCAGTTTTGATGATAGTCCAAGTGAGTAAAATAGCATTGGTATTGCCTTGCCTTAGCGACTGCCATCGATAGCTCATGACGATAGATTCTTCCCTATGTTTGTATCATTTTATACTTGCTCGAAAAAGCCTTGATGATGTAATGTGAATGGAGACTGAGTTAATCTTATGAGTTATGCGCTGATCGCCTCCAGATCAAGGTAAATATGCAAGGATTCTAGGTAAGTCATTAACAGAAAAAAGTAAGTATTTCTTTTAGATTTTCTTTTTTTTCTTTTAATCTCTAGTTTAGATCACCTCCATCACCAAATCTCTGCTATTTTTCACTTTCTTTGTACAAAATCACCATCTCCTTCTATCTACCACTTTCACAATTTAACATAACTTATTTTCTTTTTCTTTTCAAGAACTAAAAGAGGAACTTTAACCATTTTTTGTAACTTAAAGAGAACTTGCAAAAAGCTTCCATCGTAGTCCCTCGTTGAGGATCACGACCCGTATAGCCACTTGCTATTGCGGTAACATTGAGTACCTTGCACTACTGTTATAAAGTTCTGAAATTTTATATTTTTTGTGTGCAGGTTTGAATTCAATCAAATTTTGGCGTCATTGCCAGGGAGGGACGGTAAGTAACTCTTATTTGTTTACTTTATTGATTAACTTTCTTCTCTATTCTTGGTGTACAGATTTAACAACAAGAAAATTTTTACTGCAGTGGACATATAAGTGGCCTTGGACTCTGCTCAAGAAAGCAGAGCCTAGAAGCTCTCATATTTCCTGTATTCCCGTGGCAATCTGAGTGAACTACTATTCTATATTTTTTACAATTTGGCTGAATTATAAAGTTTAAATATCTGTAGCTATTTATTTTCCTGTTTGACTCATTATACATACACTTCTAATTCAACAGTAAAAGGTTGATTGTAAATGCTAAAAATGCTTTAGACTTTGCATTTAGGCACGTGTCTATTTTGTTACATTTTTCATTTGCTGTCGAAGAGTGTTGGAGCCAAGGTATGTGTACATACCATTTAGTATAAGGTTTATTCTTGTATGAAATATTACTTGAGCGTTACTTTTCTATATACTTGTACACTGCACTAAATGAATTAAGGGCTTGTCCTATAAACAAGATAAGGTGGGAAAGTCATTAGCCTCTCGTAGCCCACAAACAATCTCCTCATTCACTAACCTAAGCCTAACTAAAACTGAGTAGACGTTGGCCTTAGAGACATCTTGGACTCAATAGGGACTGACCTAACGGGGAAGTTGATTAGAATTTGACTCTTGCTAAATCAGTGTCAAAGGTTGGGGATTGAAGGGCAAAACCCTAAAGGGTGGTGGGGTGGCTTAATTAGGCCCGTTGCTTTTAAGCACGAATACCTCCCACCAATCTTGCCCCTACCTGGCCATTAACTTGTGGTCAGATTCGGCAATATACCCCCTGTGGATAGTCTAACTAGTTAGGAGTCGTCTAGGTCTAAGGTCTACCCTAATTTAGGTTAGATTTTTTTCTTTTTATTTGTTTGTTTGTTTTTTGTTTTTTGTTTATTTTTGACATTTCTTGTATGATATAGCTTATAACAACAATTTTTTTTAATTTTAATGGTAATCCATATTACACCCTGATCTCCTTTTCGGATATTAACAACCCGGCATATTAAAATTTTAGCCAACCTAATGTGCAGGATTGGTCTTATCCGAATCAATATATGCCGTAGTCCCAATACTATGAACAAGACTGGAACAATCACCACCACTCTTCACAGAGTCGGTGGTGATACAACTCCCCCGATTCATATAGTCAACCACCTTACCAACATCCAGCTTCATATACTCCTTCTCTCGAACAACCATTAGAAGAATCATTGACTGGGAAAAGAGGATGAAAGCCTTAGAAGAGCTCGAGCGACAAATTCAAAATCTAGAAAAACTCGAAATCCCATAAAAATTTTCAAATCTAAGATCCTTGCTCCATTTTTCAAGTCCTACAAAAAGAAGTACATACCGACTTAGAAAAAAGTATAGAATCCATGATTCAATCCAAAGTGATCCACTCGATATGATAGAAGTAAGATTTAGTCGATTGAAAAACATGTGTAGGAATAAGGAAACTCTCCCTACCCAATCTTTGACTATTTCTAACACTTCTAGCTATATTGATGAAACCAAGATCATGGTATCTTAAAGACTTTGATCAAGATTCAATTTCACCACAAAACCTTGAACTTGACCAAGATCAACCCATTAATGAATTGGCAAGTTTTCATTTTAATAAGATTGACTTGATTATGAATGTGAACCCGATCCCCAACTTTGTGATTTAGTTCCCATCTTCGAATCTATGTTGACTTTGGTATTTTTACCCAATTTGGACCAATTTTTCGATCCAACATTTATTTCCATAACCATAGATCTAGAAATTGAATCACTAATTTTGGATAGTCACATTCCATTGATGAAAAAAGAATGTGAATTTCAATTCTTGGATTTGGACTCAACTCTTGAACCAAAACTGACTCTCGAACCCAAAGTTGATTTTACCAATTTAATATTGATTCCTGAACCTATTATTCTTTAGCCCAAGTCAACCATTCCACCAAGTCACATTCTTTTGTTGGACATAGGTGTAGACCATGATGACTCCGTGATGATTTTTCAAGACTGGTCATGTAAAGGGAATAAGTTTCATGATAGGATCTTTCATTATCCTATTCATATTGGGGACTGTAAAGATATAAATAGAAAAGAGGTCAATAAAGGTGGGTTCCATGAACCATCATGATTAGGTAGCAACGCCTGACCCAATCTGATAACCACCGGAACCACCACCTTGAGGTAATATTTTCCTTCCCTATCTTCTTTTTCATGCATCTATGCATTCATTCATACATTGAGGGCAATGCATGAGATAGGTGTGGGGGAGAGTTCAAACATAACATAGATTTTTTATTTAAAATAAAAAAATTAACATTTTTCTTTTTTAAAAATTTATAGAGCAATATTTTGACATATTTTTGTAAGAAATTAAGTTAATTTTAAAGAATAGGAGAATCATAATTAGGATTTCTTATACTTTGTCAAAATAAGATTATTTGTTTAATTTCTAGAGTTACGAAGAAAAGTTGGAAAAGTAATTTAGTCTTGACTTTACCTTAATGAAATATGCTTGCTTTATACACTTTCACACTTAGGGTTCAAAAAGCAAAGATTCTTATACCTTATCAAAAAAAAAGAAAAAAGAAAAAATATATAAAATATATCAAAAATCTTCTGATTAAGCTGGGATTTGTGCCTCATAAAGCATAAGTATTCGAGTCATATAATAAAATTCTTAGTTTTGTGGTCTTATTTGCTCTAGTCCTTAAGTTCTTAGG
Source organism: Agave tequilana (assembly GCA_038442645.1). Taxonomy (NCBI): domain Eukaryota; kingdom Viridiplantae; phylum Streptophyta; class Magnoliopsida; order Asparagales; family Asparagaceae; genus Agave; species Agave tequilana. Next base: position 120,484 of record JAVJIF010004876.1, on the reverse strand, counting down.
GTGTTTTCTCACCCGGTGCCCTAAGACTGTTTGGTTCGAGAGTCACCGATTAAAGGCTTGTTACATGGGCAGATTAGAAAGACTAATAGAACTAAGGAATAATATCACTAAAAATTAAAATAAAATAAAATAAAAATTAGACATAAGAGTTAGAGTAAAGAACCCCAAGACAAAATTTCATGGTCACAAAGGTGTATATAACTTAGGGTAAAATAATAGATTAGATGAGTAATACAGTTTGACTCCTTATCTTAATTGACAACAAGTTTTAAATAAAGACTAAACTTAAGAATAAAAAGTTCAGTTTTCTTATAACTTATAGTACTTAATTCTTATAATAATACTTCAAATATTTTTCTCTTTCAAAATGTGTTTTCAAAATACTAACACTTTCTTTCTCTTTCTTTATGGATTTTGTGGGTGTAATCCACTGAAAAACCCTCACGAGATAAAACTGGTCCTCTAAGGGGAACCTAGAGGTTTAACAACTTACTGCACATGCTCAGTGCAATTGTGTGACCTGCGAAAGTGGTCTAATAATCTTTAGTTTAGTTTTGTTGTTTTGCTCTAGGACGAGCAAAACATTGGTGTAGGGGTGTGATCGTACACATATTTTGTATTCTTTTCATTACACTCCTACATTTATCGTGTAATAAATCTACTAATTTTCTTGTCTTAAATGTCTATTTTGCAGAAGATAATCATGGAGAGAAATAGTATTAAACCAAATAAATACCAGTTAAATTCAGATTTAACTGAATCTATTTGGTTAGCTGAGGATTATCCTAGATCCAGTCAGTTAAAATCGGATTTTGGTCAATCAATTCGGTTAACTTAAAAATCTATTTGGATATCACCACATCCAGAACAGATCAAGGATCAGGGCAAATCAGGGCAAATCAAAGAAGATAAAACTAGTTGAAAAATCTGTTAAATCAGATCTCTACAAATCAATTAGTTAAAGCTAAAAACCAACAGAACAGTCATCAAAAATCAGAAAATCAAATGACATATCTTTTTGGATAAATGGATGAAACGAAGCTGTACGCACACGGAAAAGGTACGAGCTCGAAGTAAGATTTCCTTGAATCAAATTGAAAAATTACAACGGACTAGTATTCCGGTTACAAGGGAGAGAGGATGTTGAGCCTTGAATCCTCCCTTGTTTAAGGCTGGGTTCTTCGAGTGGCGATGGAGAGTGAATCTTGTTCTCCGTTGATCGGGTGACCGTCTAGACCTTCGGGGATCTTCTCTTCGGCTGGTAGAAGGAGTAGCACAGCTCTGTCTACCAAAACTCTCAAAGAGAAGGTAGGCAAAGGGCAACTTGTACGCAGCAAGCTTGCTGAAGAGTTGAGCTCTCTCTTGCTTCTCTCTCTTATTTTTTGTGTCTTGTTCCCCATTCCTATAGCGGCGGGCTATTTATAGAGGTTTCAGGGGTGAACGTGCCCCCTAAAAGTACTCCACAATGAGGGCTAACTTTCCCGCTATGTGGGCGGTGACTGGCCCCATAACCAGGGCGGTTATAACCGAGACGTGGGCCTTGAGACGCGGGTGTTGAGCCCACGCGCCTTGATGCTGAGACGCGGGTGTTGAGCCCACGCGCCTTGATGCTGAGACGCGGGTATTGAGCCCACGCGCCTTGATGCTGAGACGCGGGTGTTGAGCCCACGCGCCTTGATGCTGAGATGCGGGTGTTGAGCCCACGCGCCTTGATGCTGAGACGCAGATGGCCATCATTAGTCCTGCGTCTAGAACCTGAAACTCTGCCTTTTTTAATGGCTTGTCTTTTAATGATTTTTAGACAGCCTACAGAACCCCCTCCAAAGTTTTCGATATTCCGCAGTTAAGTGGGACGGATTTCGAAATACTTTGGACTCTAGCTGAGCTCACCCTTATGACTGGACTGTCAATGCTCCGGGTTTGATCTTATCTGGAGTATGGTCTTTGTGAGTGTACTGTAGAACTCTTTGAAGCCATCAGAGTTGATCGAGTTAAGTGTTTAGATACACAGTCTAAACCTCCCCGATTGCTTTAAGTCTGTCGTGGGTGCACTTTAAGCCAGGAGTGGACAGTCGTCTGCTTGTGCCAGTGTACTGTTGAACTGATTTGCAGAAGCAAGGACTGAACGCCAGTTCTTTTTGAAGAGCAGAGATAGTACTGACTTAAAGACGCGACTTTCATGGGGTGCGTCTTTTGGAAATGAAAACGCGACTGATATTCAATTGGGCAGACGCGATGCTAGGCCGGATTGGAAGGACGCGAACTTCGGAGAGACGCATCCTTTTGAGTAAGGATGCGACTTTCTGGACGCGACTATGGCTGTGCTGACGGGGCATGTCCATCGAAGAGGCGCGCCTGTTGGGTGCGAATCCGTGCCATGTCATAAGTGCACCGCCACTTGTTCTGGGGAACCGACGGGACATCTCCTTTTGACGCGCGGACTTCCCGGTATATTAAATGAGCTGTCCACGCGTCAAGCGATGACTCGATGCCGAACCAATCGAGCCACGCGCCGCGTATCTTTACGAATCTTCGTGCTTATAAATGGCAACAGTCAGAGAGATATCTCTTTCGTCTCGAGCGCATCTGTTAGGGTTTTTTAAGAAAGGAGTCTTCTCTGTCCCTTCTCATTTCTTCATCGTCCATCATCGGATTCTTGATTAACGATGGCACCCAAGGCCAAGCCAACTGCATCATCTTCAAAGCGGCCGTCATCGAGGCCCAGAGGGGCGGTTCCTCCGCGCAGGAAGCCCCAATCTCAGGTATAATGTCATTAAACTTCGCCATTAATGGAAGTTCATGGACTCCTAAAATTCCTCTTTTAAAGGAGAACCGTCAACACAGAATAGAAACCATGTTTGATTCTCAGACGCGGTCTTTGAGTTGATAAACAAGGCGCGGGTTTGATGACCCCACCGCTTTTATCCACTTGGGAATGCGCTTGTCTATTGGATATAGAGCGCCAGTAAGCCCTGCACTTCAGATTCTTCACTTAGAATATTTCTAATTGTGAAGGGTTCGGACGCGGACTTGATCCTTGTGTTCTGTGACATCAGGTGCTGGTCTTTTATGAATCTCGCACCTGAGTCCAAGTACTTAGAAAAATTTTTTTTAATAAGTCTTGCAGGCTCCCTGTTGGCCTCACGGTTGCGGATTTTCAGGTCTGGACGCGGATTTTGACAATTTCTGCGTCCAGTATCTCTTCTGCGTCTGAACGCGGATTTTCAGGCCTGGACGCGGATTTTCAGGCCTGGACGCGGATTTTGACAGTTTCTGTGTTCAGTATATAGACACTTAAGATTTCTGATTAAGTGTCATCTTCTTCTACAGTGCAACACTCTTCTGCCCCACTCTCCAACAGGCGCCACTTCGGGCACGTAGGTGGTGCTGACCGTGATTTGACCTTTGCGCTGCAAAGGACTGTACCTGTGACTGCTGATGGGCCGCAGGAGCGTAGGAGGAGGCTTTCCAATGTTGACATGGTAACCTTTCGGGAGCTTATGACTGACGCAGCATTCACAACGGATGCTCGCGTTCCGCTGGAGAAGCCTGCCTTCTTCTTTGGAGACCGTATTAGCGAGGGCGGCTATTCCTTGTATGACGGAGATTATAAATGGCTTGGTCAGATAGGGGGTAGAAGATTCTTTCTCCCAAACATGGAGAGGATGTACCCGCTATCTTATCTTCAACACATGTCCGTTCCTCGAAAAATGAAATGGGAACTCTCCCGATATGTCCCTGAGGTTACTCTTGGCGACCTAGGCTCCAAAAAGATATATCGCCATGATAGTCATGATAGGGAGGTTCTTGGCCTGTTTCCAGGGCTGCTCAGGACTGATCACCCAGTTGGAGAGACACCAAAACTTGGCACCACTTTCCTCAACGCGTTCATGAAAGTGGAGGGTGATTTTCCGGTCGAGTTCCGTTCGCCCAAGTGGATCCACTCCACTAAGAGGTATTGGTGGGGCAGGATAGTGAGCTTCGTCCTTGCCGACCTTAGAGGCTTGTTGGAGCAAGCAGAATTGTACCAAGCGGTCAGGGCCGTACAGTATGGTATTCCACCGAGCTCTCAAAAAAATTTTAGGATCCTGGAGCGTTACAATCCTCTGACGGGGACATTCTTCACTCCGGTCGGGGAGATGAGTCTCGCCCTGCACGAGTTGTACGAGGTCTCGGAGCTGGCAATGGAGGATTCTCCCTATGAAGAATACGTCCCAACCGCTGAGGAGCTTCACCTTATGAAGAAAGGGTCTCCTCGAGTGTACGAGACTTACTGGGAGGTGTTATGTCACTTCCACATCTGCGGCCAGATAACCTCTTGGAGGGCGGGGCGAGTCAAGCAGCTGTCTTGGGCAAGCTACTTGTTCAATGGTGTCAACCAGAAAGACCGTCCGGTGACCCGACTGGCTCCCAGCTCTGACGAGGAGAATGCCGACAGGATCAAGGCTTCTGTAGACTCCTATACCACGGAGTCAAACGAGGATGTTTTTGAACCTGACACGGTTTTCGAAAGCTTCCATCATCAAGCCCAGATCCCTATCTCCGACCACGCACTGTTGGCGGGCTTCTTAATGCTGTAGTTGAAGCGCTGTGTGGTGCCAACGCTGCCACATGAAGTCATTGTTGCCGACGTAGTGTACCCGGCGGTGCTACTGGCTTATGGTAGGCCCATAGCCCTTCTCCCGGCCATGGCGGCGAGTATTCAAAGCGGGTTGCGGACGTTAACCCAAAATCTGTGCGAGGCAGGGAAGGCCGTCGACTCCCATGGCAAGGTGATTGTTGACTCGGAGGGGAGGCCGACGATAAAGCGCCCCAACCCTCGGGTTGAGCTTCCCTACACGTACCTAATGGCTTGGTACGTTATGCACTGTCCCTCTCTGATGACGCCGGTGTGTTGGTGTGAGGGGTTTATTCCTTTCGTGCAGCGGTTGGAGGGTTCAACCTGGTGTAATACTTACATGTATTACATTCGAAAGTGCGTCATGTCGGCTTCGAACTACCAGCTTAATCGCTGTTTCCCCACGATTCCTGGTGCATCTTTCGGGGAACAATTTACTGACTCCGTAGGCCAAGATGACTTCACGAGGCTGTCAACGGGGGTTTTCTGGTGGTTGGTCAACATTTGGCCCGGGATGTGCTTTTCCGGCAAGGGAATTCGTGCACGATCGAGCCGTATATGCCGAATCGCTTCGCCCGACAGTTCGGCTATGATCAACTATATGTCGGCAATCCCAATGCTCGACTCACCTTCAGTGGGAATTTGTTTGAAGGTGCTCGGGCTTGGTATTATAGCGTGGCCGGGGGGACGGAAGCAACTTTTCGGCTGCCTATCAAAGGGCCGAAGGGCCGTACCAGCTTCAGCTTCTGTACTTGGTACTTCCAGGCCAACCAAACACCAGATTTCGCTCCGGAGTATTCATGCATTGAGAGTATCAATGCAGGTTACGAAGCAAGGTCGGGGTCCACTAAACGCTCGCGAGGCATCGAGCAGTATCTGAAGGCTCTTAAGGAGGTTAGAAGGGGGTCGAGGGAGGAGCCGCGAGCAGCAAAAGCTCGACAGGCGGTGGGTAAGCGTCTTCAAGGCTCTACCTCCACTGCTGAGCCTGCTCCAAAGAAGGTCCGGAGAGACTTGACGGCTGCAGTTTCTCCGTCCGAGGACATCCCTTCTGGTGTTGAGGAACCGAGGGAAGAAGAGGCGGATGAGGATGATGCCCCTTAGTCCATGCCCGCAGGTTGCGCAGCAGGGCCCCAGGATTGTGGAGGAAGCGGAGCCTGCTGACAAACCCACCACCGCTGACGAGGCCGAGCAGTTTGAAGTCGACATAATGAGCGGAGGCGATGTTGAAAGGCCAGGGGTCTCAGCTCAGCCCGGGGCTTCCTCAGCTCACGAGAGGAGGGATGAGGTACAGCAGCCGGAGGTCGACATAATGGGTGATGTTGAGATTCCAGGAGTCTCAACTCAGCCTGGGTCTTCCTCAGCTCACGAGAGGAGGGATGAGGCACAGCAGCCGGAGGTCGACATAATGGGTGATGTTGAGATTCCAGGAGTCTCAACTCAGCCTGGGTCTTCCTCAGCTCACGAGAGGAGGGATGAGGCACAGCAGCCTGGGTCTCCCAGTGTATTCATCTCCAGTGCTCAGACAGTTGACCCCAGCCCTACCACTGGGGTGTTTGGAGGCAAGGCTCCGGTTGCCGAGGTCCCTCACGTTGAATTGTCGTCTTCATCATCCGAAGAGGAAATCGATTTTGAGGATGAGGTCGACTTTAGCGATGAACCCGCTCCTCCTGATCCTAGTAAATTCTCACACATCTCGGAGGAGGAAATATATGGGCGTGAGCCGTTGACGACATTACCATTAGCGGCAGTTCTTCCTGCTGAGGCTGCTGAAGGTATACTACTCGCCAAACTCATCCTTCTAACTAGGAGAAGGATTTTTGACGTTTTCTTTTTTACTTGGCCTCGTGTTGTAGGGCCAGTCATGGTCAGCGAGGCCGTTGCTTCCTTCCAGATCGAGGAGATGATACAAGAACTGGCTCAGCAGGAGAAAGCTGAGTCTCCTTGTACTAGGGTGCTTCAAGAGAGGGCAATCGTCGAAGTTGGGGAGACCTCCACCCTACAGGATTCACCCAAGGACTTGCCACCTTTGGACCCTCAGCCAAGTAAGGAAATGTTGGTATAAATGTCTTCCTTTTGCTGTCATGGCTAATATTCTCGTAATTTTGCAGAGGGCATTGAGGAAGTTTAGGCAAGTGCAGAGAGCATTGAGGAAGCTCAGGTAGGAGGAGGTTTGGCTGTCAGTGCCTGCCCGGGAGACCACACAGTTCAAGCCTCGGCCGAGGATTCTGAGGAGGTCGAGCTCACTACCCTGTCATCGGCTGTGGAGGTTTCTACGGAGGTGGCACCCCCAGAAGCGCCAGTGGCTACTCTTGCTCCTGCCGTACCCGTGGTCAGCCCGACTCTTGCGCCAGAAGAGCCGACCTACATCCCCCACACCGTGATAGAAAGGGGATCGGGGACCACCTCGGGTGATGATACCATGGAGTTCCTGACACGCCAGATGGTGCAGCAATTCTTTGCCTCAATGCGATCATGCATCGATTTATCCTATCTAGGGGTAGTTCTTTTGAATTCGCCCAGACGTATCTCGGAAACCTGGTCGAAAACATCAAGTTGGCCGGAGGCCCTTCACTAGCCCAGGCGTGTCTGCTGCTGGTGGAGCAGCTGGGACAAAACCTGAGAGAGCTTCGATCCCTGAAGAATGCCGGCTCATTCCACAAGGCCCAGGAAACTCTGAATAGGCTCCTTGCTGCTCAAGAGCAAGAGCGAAGAGAGGTGGAGGAGCAGATAACCGATAACACCTGTCTTCTCGAAGGTTTCCAGGCTGATCATCAAAGGCTAGCGATCGAGTCCAAGGAATCTGAGATGATCATACAGGCTGCAAAGCAGGCTATCCTTGATTCTCGGGCTGCCATAGCCAGAGCTGAGGCAGTGATTACTATTAACGAACAGAAGCTTGCTACCTCTGAAAAGAGGCTAGCGGAGTTAGAGGCTGCCAAGGCGCAAATTGAAGCGAACCTCTCTATTCGTTCGTCCAAGCTGGAATCCCTCCGAGTACGAGCGCAGGGATTTTTACCTAAGGCGGCGGACCTGCGGGCCCAAGCTCTCATGGAGGCTGAGAAGGCGCGTCAACATGAGATACATCGCCTTAGAGAGCAAATCCGTTCCTTGGCGAACCAGGACCTTTAGCCTTCTCTTCTTTTCTTTTTTTTTTGTAAAGAAAAGGACACTCTATTTACCAAGAGTGTTTGTATCCACTTTTATCATTTTTTGAATAATAAAAGTCGTTGAAATTTTTGTTCCACCTTCATTGCCCCGCTGTAGATGAATCCAAACTCTCAATCACAGATTTTGGTTGTGCTCCCTTACTGACTGTGGATACTGAACTTAGGTAAAACTAAGTTCTTTTGATGAAACGCAGTGTCAATTCATAAAAAGAGATGCGGCTCTGAGGCACGCGATTCTGACCTGCCAGTGAAGACGCGGTTCAAGCAGACGCGGAGGACGCGGCTTTGAGTGTGATTCATTGGTCGCAATCCTTAACTCCATCCAGACGCAGAGTTCAGGATAATGAGGTCTTACGCCCCTTAACATTAACGTAGTCAGGGACGTGGCGCTGTAGACGCAGCTCCAAGATGCTTGTAAAGGTGGCGGGCTTTTTCTGCTGAAGTCATAAGCCTTAGGACGCAGCTTTATGTGCTTTCCTACTGGGGCCCTTCCAAGCATCCTGTACTCGGAATAACATGTAGCTGAGGAGCGAGTGCAACCTCTGAGAGAGAGAGACCTCTTTGTACTCCTTAACTGTAACACTCAATCTTATTGTATAAGAGAGCGTTTTTGTATCACTTTCATGTGCCTGGATATAAATAAAAGTGACACTTTTCTTTTTCTCGTTCTATTGTCTTGAACTTTTTCTTTTAGTCAGACGCATAGAAGCAAAGGACTTTGACTTGTCAAAACTATGATGATAATTTCAAACAGTCAAACTTTTTAGAGAGAAATCCTATTTTTGGAACTCCCCAATGCTGTCAGAGGTGTAATATTAACTTGATAAGAGATAAGACAATTTTGTGGACCTGTCAATCTATAAAGGAGAATGACAAGTGAGACTCGTACCCCCAGGGAAAATGGGCCTTTATCAAGGTTTAGGATTCACTCGATTAAGCTCAGCTGGGGATTTGAAGGAAAACACTGTTAATGGTGTAGTATTAACCTAACAATGTGTTTAGGTAGACTTGTTATTCTATTGAAGAGAATAGCAAGTGAATCTAGATCCGCAGGGAATCTAAGAAGGTTTTTACCGTTAGAGGTGTGATATTAACTTAACGGGTTGAATGTAGTCCTGTCAGAAATATGATGTTAACCTAACAAGGATGTGAGTCAGAGGTGTGATATTAACCTGACTCAGAAATACTTCAGTTTCATTGGGAAAACAGAAGTGTCACTGACATAGGTGTGATGTTTAACTTGACAGTGAGGGCAATGCTAGAGGTGTAATGTTGAACTTGGCATTGGTCATCTCGACTCCGATACGGAAGTTCGAGGGAAATTCATTGTCATAGGTGTATTGTTGAACTTAACAATGAATTGGATGCTAGAGGTATGATGTTGAACTTAGCATCATCCATTTCGGCTTCGACATGGAAGTCTGGAGGAAAGTGACTGTCAGAGGTGTGGTATTAAACTTGGCAGAAACTTGATGTACTGTTTAGAAGTGTAATGTTAACTTAACAGTAATTTGTCAGAGGTGTGATATTAACTTGACAGAAATTGATTTGCGATATGAGCAATTTGAGGACCTGTCATCCTATTGATGAGAATGGACAAGTGGAGTTTGAAGTGCCAGACGTATAGTGTTAACTTGGCAACAACTGTATTTTGTAGACCTACCATCCTGTGGATGAGAATTGGTAAGGGATTTTGGAGGGGAGAGTGGAGTTGAGTCCACTTAGGATTTTTAGCAAACCCTTAGCTATCAACGGATTTGATGTGCCTTTACCAACTACCGTTTGAGTTAGGCTAGCCATGCTATTCCCCTCAGCATGATGAGTTGTCGAAGATTTATGTTGGGCTTAAAAGCCAACGTTTTCCTCTATCCTTAGCCATCGGAGGCGTCGGATGTTAATGAAGAAGCTCTTCTTGTTTTGATCAGAGGTGTACTTTTAACTTGATCGGGGGAGGAGTACTATTAAGAATAGTACTTCTTCAAGAATCTGCCATTGATCGGCATCATGAGTGTATCGCCATTTGAAGTTATGAGACGATAGGACCCATTTGAGTAGACTGACTCTACTATAAATGACCCTTCCCATTTGGGTTAGAATTTTCCTTTTGTCTTATGTGTCATCACCATAGGTCGTCTGATAGCTAAGAAAAGATCGCCTTTCTTGAAAGTTCGCACTTTGACTTTCTTGTTGAAGGCTCTGGTAATCCGAGCTTGGTAGAGTTCGATTTGCTGTTAGGCCTGCAGACGCTTATCGTCTAAGGCTTCCAATTCTTGGAGTCGCTGTCGATGCTTCTCCTCTGTTGTCATCTCTGCTGTCAAGGCGACGCGTAGAGATGGAATTTGGATTTCTAGTGGAAGCACGGCTTCACACCCGTATACCAAGGAAAATGGCGTAGCTTTAGTCGGGGTTCGCACAGTTGTGCGATAGGCCCATAAGCATTCACCCAGCTTGTCGTCCCAGTCACGTTGACTTTTCGAGACGAATTTCTTGAGAAGCTTGCCAATGGTCTTATTGAAAGCTTCTGCGAGGCCATTAGCGGCAGGATAGTATGCCGTTGAGGACTCACTCTGGATTCTGAACTTAGCGCAGAATCTCTGGAAAGCCTGGCTGATGAACTGGGGTCCATTGTCATCGACAATTCGCCGAGGTACACCAAAACGGTAAATGACGTGATGCTTTACGAACTTGATCACGTTAGACGATTTTACCTCCTTCAAAGGGATGGCCTCGGCCCATTTAGAGAAGTAATCGGTTATTGCCAAAATGAACCGATGTCCTTTTGATGATGGTGGGCTGATAGGGCCAACTACATCCATCCCCCACATTTCAAATGGCCAGGTAGAGGTCGTAGAATGGAGGTACTCTGGTGCTTGATGGATGAAATCGCCATGCACTTGGCAAGCGTGACATCTTTTAGCATAAGTGACGGCGTCGGCAATCATCTTGGGCCAATAGTAACCCAACCTTTGGAGTCGATGTGCCAATTTTGGGCCGGGTTGGTGAGCTCCACACATGCCGTCGTGGGCTTCTTTCAATACCTCTTGAGCCTCCTTTGGTGAGAGGCACCGGAGCAAGATCCTGTCATGCGATCGACGATACAATGTTCGTGTAATCGCATTGTAGTAAAATTTAGGGGCTTTCCTTCGAATGGCAGCCGCTTCCTTGGCGTCCTCAGGCAGGATGCCGTACAAGACATAGTCGATATAGGGGAATCGCCAGTCTTTAAGCTCTGGCCTGGTTGACAATTCCAGGGCTTCTTTGCCTTGACACTCTCCCTTTGACCCCTGATAGTCTTCGAGGGCGGTTCTCGGGCAATACAGGTCGTGGCTGTAGACGAATACTTTCTCCATTGCTCCAGCTGGAAGAGCTAAAGAGGCCGCGAGGGATGCCAGTGCATCTGCATGCGCATTTTGCTTGCGTGGTACATGGTCGATGTAGAAGTTCGTAAACTTCCCAGCCATGTGGACAGTTGCGTTGTAATAGGGTACTAGGTCTTCATGTCTGACTTCGTACTCCCCGCGAACCTGGCTAACGATGAGTTTGGAGTCACCATATGCCTCGAGATTTTTAACGCCAATCTCATCGGCGAGTTGCATCCCAATCAAAAGAGCATTGTACTCCGCCACATTGTTGGAACACAGCTCAGTTAATGAGACAGCTCGAGGAATCACATAGTTCTGTGGGGAGACAAGTACTACTCCTACCCCCTGCTACTAGGTGTCCTTTTGGGCTCGTTCTGGACGCGCCATCAAAGAAAAGTTGTCACACCTGCCTTTCAAAGGATGTCTGGGTCTGGCAGGCTTCAGCGACCTCGTCTGGGAGATCGTCGTAAAGCTTGGTTACCCTCGGATCTGGATGCTCAGCCAGGAAATCCGCCACCGCTTGTCCCTTCACAGCTTTTTGTGGTAAAAAGTGCATTTCATATTGAGATAGCAATATGGCCCATTTTGTCAGCCGGCCGTTCAATGATGGAAGGCTTAGTCATAAGTAACCTCAGGGGGTTGACTTTTGATATGACGTTTATAGTTTGGCCTACCAGATAGTGTCGCATTTTCTGAATAGCGAACACCAATGCCAAACATTCCTTCTCGATCGGATTATACTGATGTTCGGCTCCGATCATTGTTCTACTCAGATAGTAGATTGCTCGCTCTCGTCCTTGATCATCATTCTGAGCTAGTAGAGCTCCCAAAGAATGATCCATTGCCCGGACGTACACCAGGAAAGGCTTTCCGAATACCGGAGCTGCAAGGACTGGTGGTTGGGTGAGGTATTGCTTGATTTCCTCAAATGCTTGTTGGCAAGCGTCATCCCAAATGAACGAGACACCCTTCTTCATTAACTTAGCGAAGGGTTGGCATCTTCCAGAGAGGTTTGAGATGAACCTGCGGACGTACGCCAATCGTCCTTGTAATCCCCTGAGTTCCTTGAGATTTCTTGGAGGCTGCATCTCCTGGATAGCTTGAACCTTTTCCGGGTCCAAATGGATCCCGGTGGAGGTTATAATGAATCCTAAGAATTTACCACTGACCACCCCCAGGAAGGACTTGTTGGGATTCATCTTCAATCGATGAGCCCGCATGATGTCGAAGACCACATTCAGGTGAGCTATGTGATTACCCTTAGTGCGACTTTTTACCGCAATATCATCAACATAACATTCTACCGTTTTGCGTATTTGCTGCTGGAAAATGGCGTTCATGGCCCTCTGATAGGTTGCCCCCGCATTCTTCAGTCCGAAGGGCATGACGGTATAGCAATAAACCCCCAATGGTGTCCTGAAGGAGGTGTGCTTTTCGTCGTCAGGACACATTTTGATTTGATTGTATCCTGAAAACCCGTTCATGAAGGACATTCGTTCGAATCCGCAGGTATTGTCAATCATGACGTCTGTGATTGGCAATGGGAATTCGTCTTTGGGACAAGCCTCATTTAGATCACGGAAGTCGATGCAGATCCGGATCTTTCCGTTTTTCTTAGCAACGGGGACGATGTTGGCTACCCAATCGGGATGTTGCTCTTCCCTGATGAAGCCAGAATCTATAAGCTTTCTGACTTCTGATTGAATCGCCTCCATTATCTCTGGACGGAACCGTCGCTGTTGTTGTTTAACAGGCTTTACGTCCGGATTGATGTTGAGGCGGTGCATAGCCACCTGAGGATCAAGTCCAGGCATGTCTTCGTAATTCCAAGCGAAGACATCTTTGTACTCTTGAACAAGAGATATTAGATCCTTTTTCTCTGACGGTGACAGGTCGTCGCTTATGAAGATGGGCTTAGGATTAGCCTCATCTCCTAGATTAATCTGAACAATCTTGTCTTCTGTGGGTGGTTCGCGCTGTTCAAAGCGGGTGTCCCACAGAGTGTTTAAATGTCTGATCCAAGGATCTGCATCAGATCGGATTATTTCTTCATCTTCATCTTCCAGATGGCTTTTTGAAACCATGTGCACCGAAAGTTCTTTGAAGATGTTGCCGACACTAGCATCTGACTCCCATGATGACGTGCCTGAAGAGTATTTATGGCCAAATGAGCCCCCGGAATCAGAGGCTGATGGAGTCGGAGTTGATACATAGCCCAACCCCCTGCGCGTCCGATGATAATAATCGGGTGCTTTTCCTTTTGGCACAAAGGATCGAAGTAGCGTCCTCCGTCCTTTGCCGAAGTTCAACCCCAGTCTGCTGGTGAGGTCATACCCCATGTTTTTCAGCATTCTGAGTGTCTTTGGCTCATAATGACCGAACTGAGGGGATTCCTGCTCACTTTTTGATTCTTCATGATTCATTGGTTCGGATTCAATTCGTCCGAAGAGAATTGGTCTTTGGCCCTTCCTTCTCGCTGGAACCATGAATATTGATTGTTGCGCATCGTCGACATTTCGACATGTTTTAAAGGACGATTTCACTGGTACATGCAACGATGTCAAAGCATCCATTGCCGACCAGAGATCGTCATCCACGTCGGTACTAGTGTCTGACGGCACTGAATCAGAAGCAAACACAAAAAAATACGCTAAATCTAATTCTTCATTAATGTACCAACCGCCTACATCGTCGGTGGTATTATTAACATCGAGCTTATCAATGCTCGTTACAGGTGGATCTAGCTCCCACACACACTCATCTTCCTCCAGCTCGGTGTCGGCTTCATTGCCAGAGTCTGGTTCCTCCGGTTGCGGGACTTCATCCGTCTCCATGGGATCTTGGTACAGTAAGGAGTCTGTGAAATAATTCTCGACCCCTTTGAATGGATGCCTTTCGGTAATCAATGTCTGCACCTTTCCACCCTCGTCAATGTATTTCATGACTTGATGGAGAGTGGAGGGAACGATGGAGTTGCGGTGAATCACGGTCGTCCCAGCAATAGGTTGTAGGAAGTGTCGGCATCAATGACGTAGCATGTCACTTCCGACTTTAAACTTCCAATCTGGCATTTGAGCTTGATCTTCCCCATCGGACGGGTCCTGTTGGCATTGAACCCATAGATAGTTATCTGGGTAGGGCTCAAACGATGAGTAGGGATGCCCAGATGTTGCATGACCCGGTGAGGCATGATGCTCAACGCGGACCCTGGATCTACCTGAATGCGGTTCACTTCGGATGATCCAATATACCCTATGAAGTACAGGGGTCGATCATGCTTCCCTTTTACCTGCATATCCTCTGCCGTGAAGGTGATGCAGGGGGCATTCTGGGAGGTGTGGAGACAATTCTTTACATCTTCCTCCTTTGGCACCTGGGTCATGAAGACCTCAGCATTTGCCAGAGCCTCTTGTAGAGCTTCTCTAGTTGACTTCGACAGCCTAAGAAGCTCATACAAGGTAATCTGCGCCGGGATGTTGGCCAATTGAGCCAGGACATCAAAGCGGTAAGGCACCGTAGATCCTTCCGCGATGCCCTTTTGAAGGGCTCAAGAAAATCGAATCTCCTTCTGTTTCTCCACGGGTTGTTTTGTGGAGGGCTTGGTTGGCTCTGCAGCTGGTTGTGGAGGGGTTGCCGCCGTTTCGCCATACTGCTTCAAGTAGGGCTGTCCTGAGCGGGTTTCCGCCACCAGTCGACCGGGTTCTGCAGCCAGAACTATTGTCTCCTCTTCCGAGTCGGTTAGCGAAGGAATATCGGTATCCGCTTCTCGAGAAGAGGCTCACACCACATTGCAGGATGACACCTTTGCCTTGCCCTTAGACTTCTTGTTAGTTACAGTAGTCCATTGCTGGGCGTCAACAAGGTCAGGGTGGACCCACATGATTTCCCCTCGAGGCGTGAGAACAGGTATCAGGCCTTTCTCTTGTTGCTGGTGAGGATCTGTGTTGATCACTCTTAGCTCTCCTTTCGGAACAGGGACCACCCCCGAAGGCGTTGGGGGTTGTCTTCCGAACTGGAGAACTGACGTCATGTTAGCCGTCACCTTCTTCTGCTCTGGTCGGAGTTTTAATACCTCCGCGTCAATCAGGGCCTGAAGGATGTCCTTGAAGACGTAGCAGCTTTTGGTGGGGTGTCCCAACATCCTGTGGTATAAGCAGTAATTGGGATTGTCGGTTTTACCGACTTCTTCAGGGCGTCTGGCTTCAGGGAGCTTCAGTCTATTGCTCTTGTTGAGTAACTTAAAGAGCGAGTCGACATGTTCCTCCTTGAAAGAATACTGCTTGTTGGCGCGTGGCTGGCTTGAAGAGCCACTCGCCTTGATCGGTTGAGGTTTGGCGGGAGATTTGGTCTCCGTTGCCAAATTATCCTTCCGCTTTGTCTGGAGGGATGTGTCTGGCGCACGCATGGTTGACCTCTCTGGCCTGGCTTCCCTTCTTCTACCCTGACGCGGGCAACAATCTCCTTAGCCTGTTCACCTTGTTGGACCAACTGCTTCCAGGTGCGGCTTTCAGCAACTCCTATTTGAGTAAGGAGTGAGGTTTGGAGATTGTGGCGACATGTTTCTACCAGGGTGACCTGGGTCATGCCGCTCGGACATCGGAGTGCCACATTCCGAAATCTTTCCACGAAAGATTTGACGGACTCTCCCTTTCGCTGTTTGGTAGCCAAAAGGGTGGGCATCGTGACTTCCGAGTCGTCTTCGAAGAAGCGCGTTAGGAATAGCTTCTCCAAATCACCCCAGTTCTTGATGGAGCCCTCCGGGAGTTTCATAAACCATTCGAAGGCGAGCCCTTTCAGGGTGCCAATGAACAAACGTGCCAAGATGGCATCATTGTCTACTACATTCCCTATTTGGGATTTAAAGTAGTAGAGGTGTTGGTTGGGTGACCCCTTCCCATCGAATGCTTGGAGGGTTGGAGCCTTAAACTTGGGCGGGTATGGAACCAAGTCCCACTCGGCCGGATAAGGCCAGATCACTCCCGCTTCCTGGAGGCCTTTACGGTTGGTGAGGGCCTCAAGGCGTTGCTCTAATTGATTCATTCTTTCGGAATGAATCTTCCCCTGATTTTGGTCGTCTTTCCCTTGCGACGAGGATTTGGACGAGGTCGAGGTAGGCTTCTCTCCATCAGGGTGCACAGAAGACGAGCTTTCTCCCTCTTTTTTCTTGCCCTTAGACTTTTTAGGGGGAGATTTCTTCCTGTCTTCGAGCAACTGCGCAAGCATCTGCATGAGAGAGTCGATGGATTCTTGCTGAGCACGAATCATCTCAAGTTGTTCCTTCTGGGCCTGGGCTTGCAGCTCCAGGCGCCGGGCCGTCTCCTCAGGAGTGCTTGTCATGTAGATGAAGGCCTCCTTCTCGATGGAAGAATTCGAGGCCTGCGATTCTGCTACAGCCGAATGAGAGTCATTCATTTTGACGCCCCGGGCCAGGGCATTATAATCGATCGGGGGAATGGCCCCGGTCCGGGTACGAGTGTGTTGATACACTCCTTCCGGTTCAGAGTCAGATTCGTCAGAGCTGACTGCAGGCTGTTTTCCTCTGCTCCTACTTGTCATATTCGCAGTGAGCTCTGGGTATTCAGCGTCAGAGAACATCCTCCGCCTATGAGAGCGTCTTCTTTTGGCTGACGGGGGTATCAGGGTCAGCTGTCTAACTAAAGACTGCTGGTACGCACCTGAACCACAACGGCACTCGGAGAGCATAGAGATGAGCCGTTGGCAGCAACATGATGAAGTGACCTGATTGGCACTTCTTTTCTTTGTCAAGTAATCCCTCAGATCCACGGGAGGGGGATCGAAGAGATTAACCTCGCAACGTCGAAGACGGGAGGCATCTATATACTGTACAGCCTGGACGCGGGTTTCAGGGACGCGACTTTCACGCCGCGGCTGTAAGACGCGCGTTTGTTGAGACGAGACGCGATTGTCGCGTTGCCGCTTAGTGCGTCGAGGCAGAAGAGTTTGAGAGAGAGTGGGTTGCTGGGCCCCACGCCTATGGGGGCGTGCCTCTTGCGCTTGACGAGGCGCAGAGGTTTCACCTTGGCGTTTGATAAGCTGGTCTTCAGAGGACCTAACTTGGGGAGTCTCGTGTTTGAGCCGCCAAACGCGGACTTCGCGCGCTGGACGCAGCGCAGCTAAGACGCCAGTTTGTGCGTTGCGTGCAGCCTCAGTTGGACAATCAGAAGTTCCAACATGAAGCTGACGCGCACGCCTCCTCTGACGACGCTCAGCATTTCGGTTGCGTCGTGGAGGTGGAGAGAGACCAACAACGACCTGATGCTGGACACCAGAGATTTTGACCACGCGGGTCTCCTGAGAGACGCTGACGCGTGTGTTCCGCACTGCGCGGTTGGTCGCAACGGTAGTTGTGCCTGAGACCACGCGGACCTCCTGAGAGGCGTTGGCGCGTGTATCCTGCTTGGCACAGTTGGCAGCAGCGGCGCCCGAGAGAGCCTCAGATCGGGCTTCGGGGCCATTCCCCATCGAGACCCTGTGGCACACGCGGGTCCTTGGGCTCTTGGAGCCGGAAGAGAGAAACTCTTCGTACTTCGCCTGGTCGAACTAGACAACTAGCGATTCGACCATCTTCCCCTTACGGAGGATGTCACCTTGCGCCACGATTTGTTCGTCGGTAACAAATGAAGTCCCCAGCGGAGTCGCCATCTCTTGTACGCACACAGAAAAGGTACGAGCTAGAAGTAAGATTTCCTTGAATCAAATTGAAAAATTACAACGGACTAGTATTCCGGTTACAAGGGAGAGAGGATGTTGATCCTTGAATCCTCCCTTTGTTTAAGGCTGGGTTCTTCGAGTGGCGATGGAGAGTGAATCTTGTTCTCCGTTGACCGGGTGACCGTCTAGACCTTTGGGGATCTTCTCTTCGGCTGGTAGAAGGAGTAGCACAACTCTGTCTACCAAAACTCTCAAAGAGAAGGTAGGCAAAGGGCAACTTGTACGCAGCAAGCTTGCTGAAGAGTTGAGCTCTCTCTTGCTTCTCTCTCTGTCTGCCTTGTTGTCTATCTCTTATTTTTTGTGTCTTGTTCCCCATTCCTATAGCGGCGGGCTATTTATAGAGGTTTCAGGGGTGAACGTGCCCCCTAAAAGTACTCCACAATGAGGGCTAACTTCCCCGCTATGTGGGCGGTAACTGGCCCCATAACCAGGGCGGTTATAACCGAGACGTGGGCCTTGAGACGCGGGTGTTGAGCCCACGCGCCTTGATGCTGAGACGCGGGTGTTGAGCCCACGCGCCTTGATGCTGAGACGCGGATGGCCATCATTAGTCTTGCGTCTAGAACCTAAAACTCTACCTTTTTTAATGGCTTGTCTTTTAATGATTTTTAGACAGCCTACAGAAGCGCATGGGTGATCTACTCCCAGGATGTGGCCATTTGGCCACATCCTAGCCGCGGATCCACGGCAAAAGCCGTGGATCCGTGGGGTTGTTGCAAAAGATGGGGGAGCGTTTTCTCTTCCTATCTTCGTACTCCTCTACCCTCTGCATTTCTTCTATATATACCTGCAATCTCAAAGGAAAATGGAAGCGATCAAGCAGAGAAGGATTCTTAGTTTAGTTTCTCATTCTTTTTAGTATAGGTTCTTATTTTTATTTTATGTAATTATTATTTCTTTGTAAGAATAGGTTAGACTAAGATTCATATAAGTAAGAAAGAGATTTATGTTGAGAGTGACACTGATGTAACCTCCTCCTCTCTTTCATCGTTTTGTCAAGCAATAAAAAGGTAACTTTTTTATGTTCTTCTTTATTTTTGTTTTCTTCTTCTTCTTTCTACTCTTTCTCTTTTAGTTTTGATGATAGTCCAAGTGCGTCAAATAGCATTGGTATTGCCTTGCCTTAGCGACTACCATCGATAGCTCATGACGATAGATTTTTTTCCTATGTTTGTATCATTTTATACTTCCTCGAAGAAGTCTTGATGATGTAATGTGAATTAGGACTGAGTTAATCTTATGAGTTATACACTGATCGCCTCCAGATCAAGGTAAATATGCAAGGATTTCAGGTAAGTCATCAACTAGAAAAAGGTAAGTATTTCTTTTAGGTTTTCTTTCTTTTTTTTTAATCTTTAGTTTAGATCACTTCCATCACCAAATCTCTACTATTTTTCACTTTCTTTGTACAAAATCAACTTCTCCTTCTATCTCCCACTTTCACAATTTAATATAACTTATTTTCTTTTTCTTTTCAAGAACTAAAAGAAGAACTTTAACCATTTTTGTAACTTAAAAGAGAACTTGCAAAAAAACTTCCATCGCTAGTTCCTCCTTGAGGATCACGACCCGCATAGCCACTTGCTATTGTAGTAGCATTGAGTACCTTGCAGTACTGTTATAAAGTTTTAAAATTCTGTATTTTCTGTGTGCAGGTTCTAACTCAATCAGAATGCCACTGCAAACAGTCGGTGTTCAAACGGTTATCATCTACGACATGACATCTCTTGCTCGGCCAAAAGTGTCGCTCTCGCACAAGAAGAACTTTCTCTGATGCAGAGTACCGTGAAGTTATTGCAAACATGGTGTGTCCAAGCATTACGCCAAGCAAAACTAGGGGGAAGCCGCCAATAGTTAGCTCTGACGAGTCCAACACCGAACTGGAAGGAGTGTACTAGCATACCCGCACTTGAACTAGCGTAAGAGCCCTAGTGGACTATGGTGCCCTAGCCTGGGGCATTGAAATAAGCAAGTCATACTCTGCCTAGCAGAATCACAGGCCTCGAACTTATTTGTAGAGAAAGAAACCTTTGCATATATGGAAAGCACTCTTGAAGAAATGGCCAGGCGCTTTGAACAGCAAGTCTAGGCCCAGAGGGAGCAACTTGATATGATTCGTACTCAACAAGAATCTATCGATAGCCTCAAGCAGATGCTTTCACAATTGCTTGAGGATAAAAAGAAGAAGCTGAAGGCCAAGACTCCTTCCAAGAAGTCCAAGGGCAAGCAAAAAGAAGGAGAAAGCTCATCCTCTGCACATACTAAAAAGGAAGAGTATTCCAATTCTGAGTCTTCCAAGTCTCCATCTGAGGGAGGCAATTCAGAGAATGCGAGCACTCATTCTAAAAGGATGAGTAAACTGGAACAACATTTTAAAGCCCTCGCCAATAGAAAAGGCCTCCAAGAAGCAGGAGTGGTCTGGCCATACCCGACTGAGTGGGATCTTGTTCCATACCCTCCTAAATTCAAAGCTTCAACCTACAGGCCTTCGACGGCAAGGGGTCATTGAACTGGCATATATACTACTTCAAGTCCCAGACCAGGAATGTAGTATCAAATGATGCCATCCTAGCATGTTTATTTATCAGCACCTTTAAAGGGATTGCTTTTGAATGGTTCATGAAGCTCTCAGAAGGCTCCATCAAGAACTGGGGTGATCTGGAGAAGGTTTTTCCTCACCCTCTTCTTCGAAGACGACTTGGAGATTACCATGCCAACTCTCCTGGCGACAAGGAGAGCCAGTCAAAGCGTTTGTAGAGAGATTTTAAAATATGCCTCTCCAATTTTCTAATGGTATGACCCAGGCCACCCTGGTGGAAACGTGTCATCACAAATTGCAAACCTCACTCCTAACTTAGATAGGAGTAGCTGAAAGCCATACCTGGAAGCAGTTGGTCCAGTAAGGTGACCAGGTAGAAGAGATTCTCGCCAAGGTTAAGGCAGAAGAAAATAAGCTCAGACCCGAAAAGCCGATAAGACGCGCGCCAGAAGTATCTTTCCAAGCGAAAAGATTCACACTAGCAACAGAGACGAAGTCTCCCTCTAAACCCGAACAAGCTAGAGGGGGAAGATCTTCGATTCAGCCGTGCGCCAACAAGCAGTACTCCTTCAAGAACAAGCATGTTGATTCGTTGTTCAAGTTACTTATCAAGAGCAACAGACTGAAGCTTCATGAGGCTAGGCATCCTGAGGAGGTAGGCAAGACCGACAACCCCAATTACTTCTTGTATCACAGGATGCAAGTTGTTATATTTTCAAAGACATTCTCCAAGCTTTGATTGATACGAAGGTGCTCAAGCTCCGCCCACAGTAGAAGAAAGTGACAGCCAAGATGACGTCTTTCCTTCAGTTTAGAGTGCAGCCTCCAATGCCAGCCAGAGTAGTTCCCAGTTCCCATCCGAAAAGGAGAACTAAGGATGGTCAATACAGATCCACACCACCAGCAGGAGAAAAGTCTCATACCTGTTCCTACTCCTTAAGGAGAGATCATGTGGGTTCATTCTGACCTCGTAAAAGGCCAGCAGTGGATTATTGTTACCAACAGGAAATCCAGAGGCAAAGCAAAAGCTTCGCCTTGCAATATAGTTGGTGCTTCCTCCCTAGAAGTGAAAACTGATGTCGCCTCGATGACTGATTCTGAGGAGGAGATAATCATCCTTGCTGCAGAGCCGAATGCACCGCTCGTGGCTGGGACTCGTTCGAGTCAGTTGTACTTGAAGAAATACGATGAAATGGTGGCAAATCCGCTTAAACCCACCCCAGATCCAACAAAGCAATCCACGAAGCAACCTGTAGAGAAGCAAAAAGAGCTTCGGAATGCCAAGGCTCTCAAAGGACAAAGCGGAAGAATCTTTGAGACCTTACTACTTTGATGTCTTGGCTCAACTGGCCAACATCTCGGCCAGGACCACCCTTTATGAGCTCCTGAAACTATCAATATCAATAAGGAAAGCTCTGAAAGAAGTTTTAGCTAATGTTGTCTTCATGGCTCAGATTCTGGATGAACCACAAGAAAACTGCCTCCATACCTCTCAACATGCCCCCTGTATAACCTTTACTCCAGACGATATGCATGTTAAAGGGAATCATGATAGGCCCTTATACTTCACAATATTGGATCATCTGAAGTGAGCCATATTCAGGTGGATTTAGGATCCACATTGAGCATCATGTCCTGTCGGGTCATGCAACACTTGTGAATCCCCACTCACCGATTGAGTGCCACTCAAAATACTATTTATGGCTTCAACGCCAATGGTACGCGCCCAACGGAAGAGATTAAACTCAAATGTCAGATTGGGGACATAAGATCTGAGATGACGTGCTATGTTATCGACGCTGACACTTCATATAATTTGCTGCAGGGATGACCATGGATTCATCGCAACTCTATCGTCCTCTCTACTCTCCGTCTAGTCATGAGTATGTTGACGGAGATGAAAAAGTCCAAACATTAATCTCCGAATGGCATCTGCTCAAGAGGATAGAGAACTACTTCACAAACTCCCTCATGTACCCCTTCCAATCATGGATGTCATGATCGTTAACACGTATGGGTTTGAACGGATGTCCTTCATGGACGGATTCTCTGAATACAATCAAATTAAGATGTACCCTGACGATGAGAAGCATACATCCTTTAGGACACCACTAGGGGTGTACTGCTATACTGTGATGCCCTTTAGATTGAAGAATGTGGGGGCAACATACCAGAGAGGTATGGATACAATTTTCTGCGAGCATATACGCAAAATAGTTGAATTCTACATAGATTATATTGCAGTGAAAAGCGATGCCAAAGGCGATCACATAGCAAATTTGAAGACAGTATTCGCTATCTGCGGGCACGTCAATTGAAGACGAATCCCACCAAATTCTTCCTGGGGGTAGCCAGCGGGAAATTCCTAGGGTTTGTCATAACATTCAAAGGAATCCACCTCGACCCAGGGAAAGTCTGCTCTGTCCAGGAAATGCAACCTCCAAGGAATCTTAGAGAGCTTAGAGGATTGCAAGGGAGACTGGCCTATATCCGAAGATTTATCTCAAATCTCTCAGGACGATGCCAACCCCCCACCAAGTTGATGAAGAAGGGTATTTCATTCATTTGGGATGATGCTTGCCAACAAGCGTTCGAGGAAATCAAGTGGTACCTTACGCATCCACCTATCCTTACAGCTCCGGTGTCAGGAAAACCTTTTCTGATTAGAGCTATGAATCATTCTCTAGGAGCTTTGTTAGCCCAGAATAATGATCAGGTACTGAGCAGGCAATCTATTACCTGAATAGAACAATGATCGGAGCTGAACATCGATACAATCTAATCAAAAAAGATTGCTTAGCGTTGGTATTCACAGTCCACTACTTGGTGGGCCAAACAATACACATCATATCAAAAGTCAATCCCTTAAGATTGCTTATAACAAAGCCATCGTCACTAAATGTCAATCGAAAAAATGGGACATATTGCTCTCCTAATAAAAGATGCAATTCCTGCCGCAAAAAACTGTGAAGGGACAGGCAGTGGCAGACTTCTTGGTTGAGCACCCGATTCAAGGATGACCATACTTTATGAAGTTCTCCCAGACGAGATCGCTGAAGTTTGCTTAACTCAGACATCTTTCAAAGGACAGCTATGGAAACTTTTCTTTGATGGCGCATCAAGAATGGATCCTCGAGGAAATATCATAGCAGGAGTGGGGGTAGTACTTGTCTCCCCCACAGAGCTACGTAATCCCTCATGTCGTGTTTCAACAATGTAGTAGAATACAATGCTCTCTTGATCGGGATGCAAATAGCGATGAGATTGGCATTAAAAATCTCAAAGTATACGGTGATTCAAAGCTCATCGTTAACAAGGTTCACGGGGAGTACGAAGTTAGACATGAAGACTTAGTATCCTATCACAATGTAACTATTCACATGGCAGAGAGGTTCAGAAACTTCTACATCAACCAAGTACCTTGCCAGTAAAATGCGTATGCAGATGCATTAGCGTCCCTCGTTGCCTCCTTGGCTCTTCCAGCTGAAGCGACAAAGAAAGTACTCGTTTACAGCCATGACTTGCACTGTCTAAAACTCGCCCTCAAAAATGATCAAATTCCATGTAACGCCCCGATCCTGGCGGATACGGAGACATTAATGCAACGTATATACGCAAGTCAGAAGTACCTTCACGTATATACGCTAAGCATCAGTACAGGCAAGAATCAGAGTACGGAAGCAAGTGGAGCATTATACATTCCAACACATGAGTACAATTACAAAGTTATCACTAGAGGTGATCCAATATTACAATAATATTACATCACCAGAATGGCGCAATTGCGAGAATACAAGGGATGTACAAGAGAGAACAGTATAAAAGGCACTCACGAGTTTACAAAAGGAAAACTCGAGAGGCACACAGGAGCCTGGAAGGATGGAGCTCCAAATGGTCTGCTGGGGATCCACGCTTCAGCTGCGCCACTCTGATCAGCAACTGGAAGAATCCGCACGCTCCAAGCTCCATAACCTGAACATGAGGATCCAGGGGAGTCAGATGAAACTCCCCAGGCGAGTGGTGATACAAAAGCCAAGTGGCGAGCAAGGGTAAGTACATGTATAGCGGTAAAACCGAATAAAGCCGAGGACGAGCAAATCTGATTGTATGGTTTCGGGTCACGGCTCCATGAGACTAGTACATCGAAGGAATAATCCAAACAAGGAAACCCTCATCTATATACCTTTATCTCATGTCACCATAATCCAAGCACATACAATCCGACTGTACTCAGGGCATGATAAGAAAATGAACAGGAGGCAGGTGGATATAAGGAATAAAGCAGAGCATGAGCAGTTAATACTATAATACTCATAAAGCCGGAAATCCGAAGTAAAATCCAGGACAAGCAAATATGGTAAGGCATATCACAGATTCATAGCCGTTTAAGTCGCAGGCTTCAGTATGCGTCCCATTCCACATACCTCTACTTACAACTTAAAGAGCCGGTTATTATTATTCTTATTATTACTCGTCTTACCCTGATATCTAGCTATGTGAACTAGCGTCCCAGCACACATAGATTCATATCCGAGTAAAGCAAGGTTGTTATTGGAAACCAGCGGGGGTATCAACGAACTATGTTTACAGTGGGTCCCGTACATACCCGGGACCACGGCCCAGGATTGTTCCGTTGCTTGGTGACGGAACCTGCCGCAAGGCTAACAGGAGGGACTTATGTATGCCCTTATCATGATGGTACCAGGAAGGAGGGAGCCAGCACTCCCCTCGGTCGCCTGGAGGCCCACAGGTCAGACCGAAAGTTTTAGTTGCACAACATGCCTAATACCACTGTAAACACGAACACATATTGATAGCCGCGAGTTTCCCCCGACCCGATGCAAGTTGTTCCTTTTATGATTTATTAGATGATTATCAGATTCCGGGAATGAGCAAGAACAAGTCAGGAATACAGGTATCACAGGAGTACTGGTTCGTACTATAATGTATCACATGTGTAACAGGAGTACAGTTTGTACTATCAAGATGTCAGGTCATCATTCCCGTTATCGTGATAATCATGAGAGTCAAGTATATCATGCTGGGTGTCAAGTGATAGCATGACAAGATGGTGATGTTAGACAGGCAACCAGTCATGTCAAGAGATTGATGTTAGTCCGGTGGCAAGTCATATCATAACAAGAGGTCTTGCCAAGCGGTAGCAGGTCTGGGGTCAGGTGATAACATATCAGTTGCCAGGTGATACAAGCAGGTGTTAAATAGTAATATGAAAATGACAAGTAGTATAAACAGGTGACAGGCATTAGCATGTAGATGGTAAGTATCAAGCAAAAGCATATCAATAATAGTGGAACACAATCAAAGAAGGTGTTAGTTCCAAACAGCATAAATCATGAAGAATACAAGTCGACTGATGGAAATAGGAAAGTCCAAGGGAAGCGAGAACACTCGCATAACCAATAAAATAGTAAGGCAAGAGGATAGCGAGATTACTCGCCTAATCTTTAGTAAATATAGTGAAATCCTCGATCTCCGGAATCCAGGGAATCAACGCGTAAACGCGTTAAAGAGAGTGATAGGTAGAAAGGAGAAATTCAAAAGAGAGAAATCCATGGAGAGAGAGAGAGAGAGTGTTCGGGGGAACGCGAGTTTTGAGAGTGAGATGCGAGAATAGCAGACGCGGGAATAGCGTCGCGAGAATAACAGGCGCGGGAATCACAGACGCGGGGTTCGCGTCGCAAGATGCCTCAAACGCGAGGTCTGCGTTCAAGTCAAGACGCGAGGAGAACGCGGACGCGGACGAGGGCTCTGCGTCGCGTTAACACAAGAAGAATACAGATGCGGGCATGGGGTCCGCGTTAGGGAACAAACAGAGAGAAGGGAAGGTGATATTTGTTAAGTGACAAGTCATGGGATAACAATGTATGATACAAGTCCCGAGGATAAGGTTCATGTACAAGGAAGTGATCAACCATAGCTATCAGTCAAAGTTAGTCGACTAGGGAGAGAAGTTAGTCGACTTAGAGAAGGAATTAGTCGACTATAGAAAAGGGTCAAGTCGACTTAATAAGGCTGCTTTTGGGAAAGCTGCGTTTCAGGAGGAAGGTTAGTCGACTAGGGCATTGAGGGTAGTCGACTAGTCAAGGTCGCGTCTCAAAGAGCCGCGTCTCAGGGAGCTGCGTTAGTCGACTAGGAATAATAGTTAGTCGACTGGTGAAGTCCGCGTTTCAAAGAACCGCGTCTTCAGAAGAGGGTTAGTCGACTGGACGCAAGGGGCAAGTCGACTAAAGGAGGCTGCGTTTCAAGGGGTTAGTCGACTAGTATATGGTTCAAGTCGACTAATCAAGTGCAACAGAGAGCAGAATTAGTGCGAGAATGAGTTATCCATGCTTTTGGCGAGCAAAGACACTCGCCCACAAGGTTCCTTTGCTGCGTCTGACGAAGGGAAGTTCGGCCCCAATCCAAAAGGAGGGTACCGGCCCTAGGTCCTGCCAACGGAGAAGAACGCGGCCCCAAACCAAAAGGAGTGGCCGGTCTTAGAATCTTGCTGATGATGAAGAGCACGGCCCCCAATCCAACGGAGGTGGCCGGCCCAAAAGAGAAGGAGAGAGTTTAAAGGTGCAAGTCTAGTTCAATATCAAAAGTTGGAGTTTTGGAAACGAAGCTTCGGAGAGCGAAGCTATGGCTCATCGGAAAGAGCACGATGAGGAGATGAAGATGGTGGGTTTGGTGGTGGCTAAGGTGGTGTATACGGTGGTGGAGATGGTGATGAAGCTATAGTGCTTAATGGGTTCATGGTGTTTCATGGTGAAAAGAGGAAGAAGAAGATGGTATGGAGGTGGTGTTGTTGTTGGAAATGGAGGAGGAGATGAATGAGAGAATAATGGTGGAATTTGTGGTGAAAATGAAGGAAAAATGGAGAAGTGGGTGGCCAAAGGAGGGAGAAGGTGGCTCTTTGCTGCTGCCATTGTTCTCTGTAAACCAAAAAGAAGATGAGAGGAAAAAGAATGAAAGGAAGAGAGAGAAGGAGTGGGGTATTTATAAAGGTAAGGAAATGAATATAATATTGATACCTTGCCATGATTCCTTAACATGAAACTTGCGTTTCACTTCTCCAAAACGCAGCCCATAGACCTGCGTTTAGGCCTAGATGAGCCAAACGCGGAATTTAAAGCCGCGTCCGGGGAGAATGCAAAAGGCTGCGTTTCAACAAAAGGACAAAAGTCATGATGACTTGATTGGGATTAATTGGCAGTGCATTAAATGCAGCATGGAGAGGATCTCCGCATTAAATGCAAAATCCCAGGAGTGAAGCTCGCGTTTGGCGAGGAGAGAGAAAAAGTGAGAAAATATCTGGAAACTATTCCGGTATCTGGGAAAACACCGAAAACTCCGGAAAAGTCCCAAAAATAAAGTAACTTGAAAAGCTTCCCAAAAATTCTCAAAAATAATAAATATTATAAAATGATTTTTGGTGAAATCGGTTTTCAGGAATTCAATCTCATTTTCAAAATAAAAATCATAAGGTCAACCGTCAATACCGGTCTACACCGGGTCGGCCAGATTTTGATAAAATCTGAAAAATCTCAGAAAATGTCTGAAAGAAGAAATTATAATTCTAAGAAGTAATATGAAAGCGGAATCTAGAAATTTGATTCCAATTGTAAATTAAAATTCCTGGAATCAACCAGTGATACTGGCCGACACCCAATCCAGTGAAATTTTGATAAATTTAGAAAATTCTCAGAAAAAGGGTTTAGGTAGAAAAGGTGATTTTAAGAAGTTACTGGAAAGCCGTTTCTTAAAATTCAACTCCGTTTGTAAATTAAAAATCCGAGAATCGGTCAGCGGTACTGGTCGACACCGGTTTTGAAGATTTTCAACTTAATTCAGGAAAATTCCAGAAAATCATAGAAAATCCAAAATATTGGAAAACAGTATTTAAAACTGAAATCGGTCAATTTGGAATAACAAAAAGATCAAATTGAGAAATCTACTAGGATCGAGTCCCCGGTTCAGACTAGGGCTGACTCCGAGTTCACAAATCCGAATCCAAGGCAATACGATCATCTGAATAATTCATAATACAAAACAAATACAGGAAGTAAATCAAAAATACGATCAGAAAATACGAATGCGCAACTAAGTACGTATTCCGGGAACGGGGTGTTACACTCCATCCACCTTACAAAAAATTGCGTCCTCGCAATTTCGATAAGGGGTGGAATGAACACAAAAAGATAGGAATGAGGATTATGCCAATCAAGATATGAATAACTATGAGCTGTTCTCCCAGATTGACTGAATAACTAACTCAGGACTAAAGCATCTCTGCACTTCTGCCGTACATACATCCTCTGACGGTGCCATACTGATCTGATGTCTACTTATAAAGAACACTGCCAGAACTTCAAAGGACTAACCCATTCTGAACAATATAAAGTGAGCTGACTTGGAGAGATAATCAATAATACTTCGATCAGACTATGAACCAAAGCTGATGAAATCCATAGAAATCCATATTGCTGAAATCCGTAATATAATACAAAACCCTGCATGGCAGGATGTTGTCCTTGATAAAGAATCTGCAGTAGAATTTCTGATGTGTTGCATACATAATAATCCCCCGAGTATAGACCAGAATATCCTAGGTAAAGAAAACTCTGATAATACTGAGCATGAACCAAGAAAACCAATAATTAAGAATTTCTGCATACTGGGCATTGTTAACTCTGAAAGACATAACCAAGAATATAGAATGACCCTAAAGAATTCTGAATACTGACTTCTGAATGATAACCCGGCTGCAGACGGAACATGTAGAAGATATCTTACCCCTGCAAGATTGGTGGAATGGATCATTGACAAGGATCATGGCGATAGCTCAGATACAGCGATAAAACCTTGTTCCGCGGGTCCATGAAAGTACGCTAGGCAGAAGAAATCCGAGGAACGGCTAGAGTGCTAAGCACTGAAGGAACTAGTCACGGGCCAAGCAAGCCTAGGTGAGGCCATCACGTAGCACAGCTCAGGTGTTAAACATTAGGGTGCAGCGAGGCTAACGCTCTACGAGGCTCGCATATGGCGAAGCTCACGTGGCAAAGCCAGCGCGTAACACAACGCTAAATGCTAAGCACCAGGGTGCAGTAAAGCCCACACCCGGTTAGGTTCACGGGTGACTAGAACACGACCCTCGCTTGGCGAGGCTAGCGGAGCCTATGGTCCACCAAATCAATAAAGACTGCCAGAAGTCCTGATTCTGAATTACTGTTATATACTGATACTTCAAATGTAATGATACAGTCTATCTGATTATATAAGCGACGACTACTCTGCTTGATGTACTAGTCTCCCATGATGTATCCATAAATATAAGAATATAATGCAAGACCGAAGATCTGCCCAATATAAGATAGTGTGATATACCAGAGTCAAGGAATGCCAGAACATAATGAGAACGAACCATATCTGCCCTGCTGTCACCTCACTAGTCAACACATATCTTAAGTTGGCATAAAGATTATAAAGATTATAAAAACCAGAATAGCAAAATAGAAGAGATAGGAATCACGAAATAGGGAGAAAGATAGGACGGACTAGGATTGATGGTGATAGGACAATGAGGAGGATATGATATAGAGAAGTTTACCAACTCCCGGACATGCTAAAAAAATGGGGATAAATAGTTACGGTCAGTACATTCAGGGTTCCTTTTTCAGATATTGAGCATCCCTTCTTGTTCTCACCCCATCATATTGAACATCCCGACTTCCTCTTCAGTCAGATTATATGCTTGCCTCCTTCTACCATGTGTCCTAACTCTTGGTCTCTTTTGTGTATGACTCCATGCTGGATGCTGGGGATGAAGCGAGGTTATTCTGTCAGTGGTCCTGGATTCCTTCCCAATGGTGATACTGGATGAGTTGATCTGATCGGTGCGATGTTCTCTGCTTTCTTGAACAGACAGTCACTTTTCAACTAATCTCTGAACCCGCGTACGACATAATTCGTAACCTTTCTGGTGGTTGTGTTGTAGGTGCCCGGCTTCAGACAATATCCGCATATCATATGTTAAGGGCAAGGTTGGAGAGATGACTTAGCTAGTAGGGCATCCAGAGGCCTGTCTGAGCCTTCAACTTCCATCAATTAAGAGGGTCTCTTTGCCAACTTTATCTGCACCCCATCCTAATCTTCCTTCTCTGGGTCCATTCTACTTTCCGGATGATGACAAAAGAACTTGAGAATACTCCTTGGGCTGCTTGGGGATAAGAAACATCCTGCTCTTCATCTTCATTTCTCACTTAAGATATTGCTTGCTCGGTTCTCCTTGTCGGCCACCATGTAAAAACACCGACCGACTCTGCCTTAGGAATTTTGCAGTGTACTTATTTACAATCCAATCTCCCTACCGCAATTTGATAAATCATTCTTTCATTTCTTCCTGAGCTATTACAGAGAAGAATTTTCCTATAGAAATCCTTCGAGAACTAGTCCCAAGTGTTGGGCTTTCCCAGTCTCGCTGCTTCCGCCAACTACTACATCCAGGCTACATCTTCTAACTGAATCTTGATCATTTTCACCTAGTTCTCGTCAGGGACCCAAGTTGACTTAGAAGATCCATCAGGTTTACTGACCACTGCTATGCATCCAGGGCTTCTCCATGTTTGAAAAGATTGCCGGCTGTAATTTCCTGAAATCCAACATGTCGCCTGGCTTCTGTTCCCGGAGTGCAACCAATGATCCTTGGTGCGGGACCTTCGTCTGTACTTGATCGTGTTTCATCATATCTTGCAGAAATAGTCTCAAATCAAGATTTTCTCCGTTAGGGTTACCCTAGGAAGAACCAGAACCGTTATGATTTCCCCATCTTTTCATGTCCGAGTTGGTCCAAGAATGACAAGAAACTGAAGTATGAAAGGATGGGAGAACTTCAGAATTCAAGGATAAGATTATCAAGAGAGAATGGATAACTTTGTACTTATAGTTGGATTGTATAACCAAGACTCATGCATTCCAGTTGCAAATTTCTTTACCAATAATTTGCCGTCTGGACGTACTGAGGATGTAGAGCCTAAGCTCTGATACCACCCTGTAACGCCCCGATCCTGGCGGATACGGAGACATTACTGCAACGTATATACGCAAGTCAGAAGTACCTTCACGTATATACGCTAAGCATCAGTACAGGCAAGAATCAGAGTACGGAAGCAAGTGGTGCATTATACATTCCAACACATGAGTACAATTACAAAGTTATCACCAGAGGTGATCCAATATTACAATAATATTACATCACCAGAATGGCGCAATTGCGAGAATAAAAGGGATGTACAAGAGTGAACAGTATAAAAGGCACTCACGAATTTACAAAAGGAAAACTCGAGAGGCACACAGGGAGCCTGGAAGGATGGAGCTCCAAATGGTCTGCTGGGGATCCACGCTTCAGCTGCGCCACTCTGATCAGCAACTGGAAGAATCCGCACGCTCCAAGCTCCATAACCTGGACATGAGGATCCAGGGGAGTCAGATGAAACTCCCCAGGCGAGTGGTGATACAAAAGCCAAGTGGCGAGCAAGGGTAAGTACATGTATAGCGGTAAAACCGAATAAAGCCGAGGACGAGCAAATCTGATTGTATGGTTTCGGGTCACGGCTCCATGAGACTAGTACATCGAAGGAATAATCCAAACAAGGAAACCCTCATCTATATACCTTTATCTCATGTCACCATAATCCAAGCACATACAATCCGACTGTACTCAGGGCATGATAAGAAAATGAACAGGAGGCAGGTGGATATAAGGGATAAAGCAGAGCATGAGCAGTTAATACTATAATACTCATAAAGCCGGAAATCCGAAGTAAAATCCAGGACAAGCAAATATGGTAAGGCATATCACAGATTCATAGCCGTTTAAGTCGCAGGCTTCAGTATGCGTCCCATTCCACATACCTCTACTTACAACTTAAAGAGCCGGTTATTATTATTCTTATTATTACTCGTCTTACCCTGATATCTAGCTATGTGAACTAGCGTCCCAGCACACATAGATCCATATCCGAGTAAAGCAAGGTTGTTATTGGAAACCAGCGGGGGTATCAACGAACTATGTTTACAGTGGGTCCCGTACATACCCGGGACCACGGCCCAGGATTGTTCCGTTGCTTGGTGACGGAACCTGCGGCAAGGCTAACAGGAGGGACTTATGTATGCCCTTATCATGATGGTACCAGGAAGGAGGGAGCCAGCACTCCCCTCGGTCGCCTGGAGGCCCACAGGTCAGACCGGAAGTTTTAGTTGCACAACATGCCTAATACCACTGTAAACACGAACACATATTGATAGCTGCGAGTTTCCCCCGACCCGATGCAAGTTGTTCCTTTTATGATTTATTAGATGATTATCAGATTCCGGGAATGAGCAAGAACAAGTCAGGAATACAGGTATCACAGGAGTACTGGTTCGTACTATAATGTATCACATGTGTAACAGGAGTACAGTTTGTACTATCAAGATGTCAGGTCATCATTCCCGTTATCGTGATAATCATGAGAGTCAAGTATATCATGCTGGGTGTCAAGTGATAGCATGACAAGATGGTGATGTTAGACAGGCAATCAGTCATGTCAAGAGATTGATGTTAGTCCGGTGGCAAGTCATATCATAACAAGAGGTCTTGCCAAGCGGTAGCAGGTCTGGGGTCAGGTGATAACATATCAGTTGCCAGGTGATACAAGCAGGTGTTAAATAGTAATATGAAAATGACAAGTAGTATAAACAGGTGACAGGCATTAGCATGTAGATGGTAAGTATCAAGCAAAAGCATATCAATAATAGTGGAACACAATCAAAGAAGGTGTTAGTTCCAAACAGCATAAATCATGAAGAATACAAGTCGACTGATGAAAATAGGAAAGTCCAAGGGAAGCGAGAACACTCGCATAACCAATAAAATAGTAAGGCAAGAGGATAGCGAGATTACTCGCCTAATCTTTAGTAAATATAGTGAAATCCTCGATCTCCGGAATCAACGCGTAAACGCGTTAAAGAGAGTGATAGGTAGAAAGGAGAAATTCAAAAGAGAGAAATCCATGGAGAGAGAGAGAGAGAGTGTTCGGGGGAACGCGAGTTTTGAGAGTGAGATGCGAGAATAGCAGACGCGGGAATAGCGTCGCGAGAATAACAGGCGCAGGAATCACAGACGCGGGGTTCGCGTCGCAAGATGCCTCAAACGCGAGGTCTGCGTTCAAGTCAAGACGCGAGGAGAACGCGGACGCGGACGAGGGCTCTGCGTCGCGTTAACACAAGAAGAATACAGATGCGGGCATGGGGTCCGCGTTAGGGAACAAACAGAGAGAAGGGAAGGTGATATTTGTTAAGTGACAAGTCATGGGATAACAATGTATGATACAAGTCCCGAGGATAAGGTTCATGTACAAGGAAGTGATCAACCATAGCTATCAGTCAAAGTTAGTCGACTAGGGAGAGAAGTTAGTCGACTTAGAGAAGGAATTAGTCGACTATAGAAAAGGGTCAAGTCGACTTAATAAGGCTGCTTTTGGGAAAGCTGCGTTTCAGGAGGAAGGTTAGTCGACTAGGGCATTGAGGGTAGTCGACTAGTCAAGGTCGCGTCTCAAAGAGCCGCGTCTCAGGGAGCTGCGTTAGTCGACTAGGAATAATAATTAGTCGACTGGTGAAGTCCGCGTTTCAAAGAACCGCGTCTTCAGAAGAGGGTTAGTCGACTGGACGCAAGGGGCAAGTCGACTAAAGGAGGCTGCGTTTCAAGGGGTTAGTCGACTAGTATATGGTTCAAGTCGACTAATCAAGTGCAACAGAGAGCAGAATTAGTGCGAGAATGAGTTATCCATGCTTTTGGCGAGCAAAGACACTCGCCCACAAGGTTCCTTTGCTGCGTCTGACGAAGGGAAGTTCGGCCCCAATCCAAAAGGAGGGTACCGGCCCTAGGTCCTGCCAACGGAGAAGAACGCGGCCCCAAACCAAAAGGAGTGGCCGGTCTTAGAATCTTGCTGATGATGAAGAGCACGGCCCCCAATCCAACGGAGGTGGCCGGCCCAAAAGAGAAGGAGAGAGTTTAAAGGTGCAAGTCTAGTTCAATATCAAAAGTTGGAGTTTTGGAAACGAAGCATCGGAGAGCGAAGCTATGGCTCATCGGAAAGAGCACGATGAGGAGATGAAGATGGTGGGTTTGGTGGTGGCTAAGGTGGTGTATACGGTGGTGGAGATGGTGATGAAGCTATAGTGCTTAATGGGTTCATGGTGTTTCATGGTGAAAAGAGGAAGAAGAAGATGGTATGGAGGTGGTGTTGTTGTTGGAAATGGAGGAGGAGATGAAGGAGAGAATAATGGTGGAATTTGTGGTGAAAATGAAGGAAAAATGGAGGAGAAGTGGGTGGCCAAAGGAGGGAGAAGGTGGCTCTTTGCTGCTGCCATTGTTCTCTGTAAACCAAAAAGAAGATGAGAGGAAAAAGAATGAAAGGAAGAGAGAGAAGGAGTGGGGTATTTATAAATGTAAGGAAATGAATATAATATTGATACCTTGCCATGATTCCTTAACATGAAACTTGCGTTTCACTTCTCCAAAACGCAGCCCATAGACCTGCGTTTAGGCCTAGATGAGCCAAACGCGGAATTTAAAGCCGCGTCCGGGGAGAATGCAAAAGGCTGCGTTTCAACAAAAGGACAAAAGTCATGATGACTTGATTGGGATTAATTGGCAGTGCATTAAATGCAGCATGGAGAGGATCTCCGCATTAAATGCAAAATCCCAGGAGTGAAGCTCGCGTTTGGCGAGGAGAGAGAAAAAGTAGGAAAATATCTGGACACTATTCCGGTATCTGGGAAAACACCGAAAACTCCGGAAAAGTCCCAAAAATAAAGTAACTTGAAAAGCTTCCCAAAAATTCTCAAAAATAATAAATATTATAAAATGATTTTTGGTGAAATCGGTTTTCAGGAATTCAATCTCATTTTCAAAATAAAAATCATAAGGTCAACCGTCAATACCGGTCTACACCGGGTCGGCCAGATTTTGATAAAATCTGAAAAATCCCAGAAAATGTCTGAAAGAAGAAATTATAATTCTAAGAAGTAATATGAAAGCGGAATCTAGAAATTTGATTCCAATTGTAAATTAAAATTCCTGGAATCAACCAGTGATACTGGCCGACACCCAATCCAGTGAAATTTTGATAAATTTAGAAAATTCTCAGAAAAAGGGTTTAGGTAGAAAAGGTGATTTTAAGAAGTTACTGGAAAGCCGTTTCTTAAAATTCAACTCCGTTTGTAAATTAAAAATCCGAGAATCGGTCAGCGGTACTGGTCGACACCGGTTTGAAGATTTTCAACTTAATTCAGGAAAATTCCAGAAAATCATAGAAAATCCAAAATATTGGAAAACAGTATTTAAAACTGAAATCGGTCAATTTGGAATAACAAAAAGATCAAATTGAGAAATCTACTAGGATCGAGTCCCCGGTTCAGACTAGGGCTGACTCCGAGTTCACAAATCCGAATCCAAGGCAATACGATCATCTGAATAATTCATAATACAAAACAAATACAGGAAGTAAATCAAAAATACGATCAGAAAATACGAATACGCAACTAAGTACGTATTCCGGGAACGGGGTGTTACATTCCAGCAGGGAACCTTCAAGTCAAAGAAACTCTAGAGACTTCGGCAAGTCCAGAGCTGAGGGATTGGCGATTCCCGTATATCGACTACGCATTGTATGGAATTTTGCCTGATGACCCTAAAGAAGCGGCTGCCATTAAAAGGAAAGCCCCTAAATTCTACTACAATGCGATCATAGGAACATTGTATCGCCAATCGCATGATGGAATCCTCCTCCACCTCTTGTCACATAAAGAGGTACAGGAAAAACTCAAAGAGGCTCATGACGGTATGTGTGGAGCTCACCAACCTGGTCCAAAACTTAGAGATCGACTCAAAAGACTTGTATATTATTGGCCAAAAATGATCCCTGACGCCATCATTTACGCTAAGCGATGCCATGCCTGTTAGATCAAGGGTGACTTCATTCACCAGGCATCAGGACATCTTCGCCCTATAACTTCTTTCTGGCCATTCGAAATATGGGGAATGGATATGGTTGGTCCTATCAGCCCACCTTCATCTTAAGGACACTGGTTTATCTTAGTCATAACCGATACTTCTCCAAATGGGCTGAAGCTATCCCCTTGAGGGCGGTAAAGACAATTAATGTGATCAAATTCATTAAACATCACGTGGTCTACAGCTTTGGCGTGCCACGACGGTTTATTCAAGATAATGGGCCTCAGTTCGTCAGCCAAGTATTTAAGAGATTCTGCAACAAGTTCAGAATCCAAAGTGTGTCTTCAACGGCATACTACCCCACCGCTAACGGCCTTGCAGAAGCTTTCAACAAGACTATTAGGAAACTTCTCAAGAAATTCGTCTCGAAAAGCTAACTCGACTGGCATGATAAGTTAGGTGAATGCTTATGGGCTTATCGCACAAAAGTGAAAACTCTGATAAAAGCTACACCATTCTCTTTGGTATACAGGTGTGAAGTCGTACTTCCACTAGAAATCCTGATCCCATCTCTACGCGTTGCCTTGACAACGGAGATGACAAATGAGGAGAAGCATTGTCTGTGACTCCAGGAGCTGGAAGCTTTGAACGATAAATGCCTGAAAGCTCAACAACAAATCGAGCTTCATCAAGCTCGAATTTCTAGAGCCTTCAATAAGAAAGTCAAAGAGCGGACTTTCAAGAAAGATGACCTTATCTTAGATGTCAGAAGACCCATGGTGATGACACATAAGACAAAAGGAAAATTTCAACCCAAATGGGAAGGACTCTTTGTAGTAGAGTCAGTCTACTCAAATGGAGCATACCGCCTCATAACCCCAGACGGCGATACTCTCATGATGCCGATCAACAGCAAACTCTAGAAGAAGTACTACCCTTAATAGGATTCTTCACTTGAGCAGGTTAACATTACACCTCTGATCAAAACTTTCATATCCAAGATGTTTGGAAGAACGCAAAAGAAAAGCTTCTTTCTTCAATGGATTACGTTACAGTTGAACATTGTCGAGCCGACCGAACATTGGTTACATCATATTGCAAGATGTAAACATCGAAGAAAAGACAAAGTGCGAAACTTCATTTTTAATCTTGTTACTCTTCTCTAGGTTATCTATCAAAATCCAACTCCTCTGAAGACTAAGGATAGAAGAAAATATTAGCTTTTAAGTCCAAAAAAAGTCCTCGACAACTCATCATGCTGAGAGGAATAGCATGGCTAGCCCAACTCAAACGTTAGTTGGTAAAGGCATACCAAATTCGTTGATAACTGAGGGTTTGCTAAAAATCCTAAAGGACTTAGTCCCGTCTTCCCCTCCAAAATTCCTTACAAATTTCCTCCCACGGAATGGTAGGACCACAAAATACCTGTGTCTATTTTCCCAGTGAAATAAGCACAGACTTGTCACATTAACAGTAAACCTCTGGCAAGCTATTTTTCTTAATTCCCAATAGGATTCGTCAAGTTAATATTACATCTCTGACAATTTATTCTATTTTCCCATCAGAGTCCCCTACCAATTTCCTCTCATGGAGTGGTAGGTCTACAAGCTCAATCACTACTATGTTAATACTACATCTCTAATAGTGAAAAAGTTTCAATACTTCCCAGTGAGTACGAACTTTCACTTGTCACTCCCCTACATGGAGTCACAAGTCTTAAAATTGTCTAGTTAACACTACACCTCTGGTAACCCAAACTTCACTTGCTAATTCTCCTCAATTGTATGGCAGGTCCTCAAAATTGCTTATATTGCAAATCAACTCTTGTCATGTTAACATTACACCTCTGACAGATTACTGTTAAGTTTAATATCATACCTCTAACAGTGATCAAGTTGCTGCCAAGTTCAACATTAAACATCTGAAGTCACTTTCCTCAGGCTTCCATATCGAAGCTGAGACGAGCGATGCTAAGTTTAACATCATACCTCTAACATCCAGTTCATTGTTAAGTTCAACAACACACCTATGACAATGACTTTCCCTCGAGCTTCCTTATCCGAGTCGAGATGACAATGCTAAGTTCAAAATTACACCTCTAGCATTACCTCCACTGTTAAGTTTAACACTACACCTATGATAGTGGCATCTTCAGTTTTTTCCAAATGAAACTTAAATTCCTGTGGAGCTATGTTAATAGTACACCACTAGCTCACGTCCTTATCAAGTTAATATCGCACCACTGACAAGATTCAATCCAATCCGTTCAGTTAATATCACACCTCGGACGGTAAGAAAATATTTAGATCCCCAACGGGTCTAGTCTTACTTGTTATTCTCGTCAACAGAATGACAGGTCAACTTAAAATTATTTTTAGGTTAATATCACACTTTTAACAGTATTTCTCATTAATCCCCAACTGGGTCTTAATGACGAAGACTCAATCACAATCTCCCACGGAGTGAAAACTTCACTTGTCATTCTCATTCATAGGATGGTAAGTCTATAAAATCTGTTTACTCCTGTCAAGTTTAATATCACACATCTGATAGTGACCTTTTTTAAAATTCCTTAAATGGAATTTTTCAACTTTGACTTGCTAAGCTAGAATATCACACTTCTAGCAAATCAATGATTATCGCTTCCACTTGTCTGATTTTCAATGCAAAAGGGAAGTCAAGACATATAGGAGGCAGAAAAAAGTGTCATTTTTATTGATATTCAAAAATATGAAAGTGATATAAAACGCTCTCTTATCCAATGAGATTGAGTGTTACAACAAAAGAGTACAAAGATGTCCCTCTTACTCAGTGAAAGGTTGCACTCACTCCTTAAAATGCTGAAGATGCACAAAGTTCATCTTCTTGACCGTGGCCAAAAATAGCAGATCAACTTCCTCTCCTCTTGAGAACAATGGTGTTTCTCGAGGTCAAAATGCAAGGGAGTATTCTGATTCCACCTAACCAACTGGTGCGAGGGTCTTCACAAGGTCATAATCCTTCGCTTAATGGGAAGCTCCGCCACTAGAAAGTCATCTAATGAGCATGAGTTTTTCGTTGTTGTCACTTCTCTGAACAAGATTGGTGAAGGTAGGATCTGAGACCTTACTGGTGACGTCCTCTTTCCCTTGACCTTCAAATGCGCTATGCTCATTGTGATCAGGAAGGATCCAAGACCTTACCGGTGCATCATGTTCAATAATGTCTTGATGTGTATCGAGAACCGCGCGGATCTTTCTCATCCTTGGATAGAAGTTCTGACTCATCAAGTGGTTGCCAATCGAACGAACTGGTCATTTTATGTCTACCTCAATGGACGCGACAAAGATACTGGAGCCAGCGCCAATGATATGGCCACAACCTACAAGAAGAAAAAAACTCAAGATTTAAATTTCTGCAAAGACAGAAAATATGAATCCAGAAGCACAAACGCGGATCTAAAGTCATGAACTCTAGACGCAAATCTCGCGGACGAAGAGTTTACCATGCTCTGCAAAGATAGAAAATATGGATCCGAATGTAAGTCTGATATTAGACTCGCTTCTGATGATTAAAACATGGGGCATATATTAAAGGCGCAGACACGGGCATTAAAATTTTCTTAGTTATGATCTCCAGATGCAGGTATTATATGATAGACCCACGTTTAAGGCCTCAAGACACAGAGTTCGCCACACTCACGTCTAAAGTTTCAAAAGGGCTTAAGGCCTCAAGACGCAGAGTTCGCCACACTCGCGTCTAAAGATCTCAAAAGAGTAGTCTTAAAAACTTTCTAAGTCATGAACTCTAGATGCGAGCTTATATGTAAAACCCGCATTTAAGACCTCAAAACATAGAGTTCACTACATTGATGTCTGAGGAACTCGAAACTCAGGAATCCTACAAGCTCACATTTCATCAAGATAACACGGAGATCATGTTTGCAGAGCATGGACACAGGGATCTCAAGTTGACTGTCTAAACTGACTTCAAGAAAGAAATTTCAAAAGTCTCAGGAAGAGATCAAAAGACAGTCCCTTTATGATCGGTGATGACAGAGTCACAAGGAAACAAAGTCTTAATATGGCAAAGGCCATTTCCTACCTGAAGAAGAGTTCTTTAGATGAAGGACATCATCCTTCAAGACAAGGCCATAAAAGCACCTGAGGCAATGCTTTTTGATTTTGAAATCACTTAACAGTGATATCTTCGAAGAAGATTGCAAGAAAGAATCATAGCTTTGGGTTCATTCAAAGAACTCTGAAAGTTCTTCAGGATGCAGGCTTGGAGGAGAAGACAGTCTAAGAACCCTAAAGGTTCTTCAGAGCACCTACCCATAAAGAGAAAACAGTCAAAGTGGATGACTGTTAAGAGACTCATGGCCTATTTATAGGCTTGTTAATGGCCATTAATTAACGAGATGAAAATCAAAACCATTCTTAAAGGTCAATTAATAGCCTTAATTCGCGACGCGAATATTAAATCCAGTCTGAGTGAGACACACAGATTTTTGCTCCGGGAAGTCCCAACGAAACGCGTCCCCAACCGGCAACGCTGGCTTTGCCTCAAAAGAACCAGCAAGATTTTCGCGTCTCTATAAACTGCATGTGACACTTCAAGGGTCACGTTTTGTAGTCTGTGTCACTTCAACAAAGTGAGAGTTGCATCTTTACTTTGATGTTCGCGTCTCTCCAATGAATGAGAGTTGTGTTTCTATTTCAGATGAGGTCCGCGTCTCCAAGGCAACATGACCTTGATGTGTTCAGTCTCTGATTTTACAATCAGTTCAATAGTACACTGGAAAAAGTAGTGATTTTTCCCGGTTTAACAGTACACCGACAACTAGCTCAGAGCACCGAGGAGGTCTGAACTATGTATCTGGATATGCACAATGATCACTCTGGTAGATTCAAAGAGTTTAACAGTACACTCACGAAGACCAAAATCCAGACAAGATCGAGCTCAAGGTATCTCAGAAGATTGCCAGTCTAGTCTTGAGAGCTTACTGCCAACAAAAAGGTCCAAAGTATTTCGAAACCCATCCTAGTCAATCACAGAGTTTCGAAGACTTTGGAGGGGGTTCTGTAGACTGTCTAAAAATCACTGAAGTCAAGTCGTCACATGCAGAGCCCATATTTCAAACGCAAGATTGATAAAAAATCATTGATGCAGTGTCAAGACGTGAGGCTCGAAAACATCACTGCAAAGCTAAGACGCGAGGCTCGAAGCCCGCATCTCAGCATCACTACAAAGCCAAGACGTGGGGCTCGAAGCTTGCGTCTCAGCATCACTGCAAAGCCAAGACGAGGGGCTCGAAGCTCGCGTCTCAGCAGAGCTCGACACTCGCGTCTTAATACCACAATGCCAAAACTTAGGGCTCGAGGCCCGCGTCCGGCATCATCTCAATGGATAAACGCAGAGCTCAAGCCTACGTTTCAACTGCAAATGAGTCCTGTGTCTCAATTATAACTACTCTCATTACTGAGTCAAGTACTGCCCACGTAATGAGGGGAGTTAACCCCCATTATGGAGGGTTTTTAGGGGATAATTTTACCCCTGAAGCCCCTATAAATAGCTAAAGCTGCGATTGAAAAGGGATCAGAATTTTTTAGTTGAGGAATACTCATAAAGAGTTAAACTCTTCTACCAACTTGCTGAGTTCAAGTTTTTGCCTAAGTCACTTTTCATTGGATAGGAACTGTGCTACTCCATCTGTAATCCAAGAAGAAGATTTCCATAAGAGCTTAATGTTCACCTGGTCAACTGAAAACAAGATTCACTTTCCACCGCTACGCAAAGAACCCAGCCTTAAACAAAGAGCAGATCAGAGCTTGAGTGCCTTCTCTCTCTTGTAGTTGGAATTTGAGTTGTAATTTTTCATTGATTCAAAGAAATTTTGCAATACACTTTCAACTCCCCCCGATACAATATACAATTATGAATTGTACGAAAGGCCCTCACGAGTAACAACAGGAAAATGCGAAAGCCGAGCAGGGGGCTGGAAGGGTAGAACCTCAGACGGTCTGCCAATGATCCGCGCTTTCGCTGCACATCTCTGATTAGCAAACGGGAGAATCTACAAGCTCCAAGCTCCAGGGTCTGGACATGAGGATCAGGGGAGTCAGAAACTCTCCAACGAGTGGTATGGCGAATGTCAAGTGGCGTGCAGGGATAAACACAGATGTATCGATAAATCCAAGTCAAAAGCATGTATTGAAAACCATGTCATGAGCACATGCATATAGGAGCAGGTAAGGAGGCGAGAAGTAAAGCAGATAAGGCAACACCAGCTATCTCCTAAGCTAACATAAAACTGATAAAAACCGAATAAAACTAAATACGAGCAAAACCAATCGTATAAGCTTAGGTCACGGCTCTACGAGACTAGTACGTCGAAGGAATAATCCAAATAAGGAAACCGTCATCTATATATCTTTATCCCATGTCACTGTAATCCGAACGCATACAACCAGAGTTGCAAAACAACACAATGAATTGAATATTAGCTCTTATTATAATTAGGGTCATTTAAGTTGTAGGTTTTAGTATGTGTCCCATTCCACAGACTTCCATTTACAACTTATAAAGCCAGTTATTTGGAAACTGATAGAGTTTAACAAACCATGTTTAGAATGGGCCCCGTACATGCCCTGGACAACAACCCAGGAGTATCCGGTGCTTAGCTGGAATGTACCGCTAGGTACAAGGACTTGTTGTATGCCCGAACAGGAGTAGGGTATCGTAGATCCCATAAAAATAGGCCTAGGGCTTGTGCATACCCGGCATGAATAAACAGGAGGAGTAGGGTGCCAGTATACCCCCACGAAATCCCTGGTAGACGCCAGGTGATCCCTCAATAATGTAGCCACACGTGATACGATATGACCACTATAAACATGAAACTATTCGGAACCCATCAGTTTCCCCCAATCCCGATGCAAGTTGACTTAATTATAATTTATTATGTAATTATCACT
The DNA here is from genome assembly GCA_038442645.1 of Agave tequilana. NCBI lineage: Eukaryota > Viridiplantae > Streptophyta > Magnoliopsida > Asparagales > Asparagaceae > Agave > Agave tequilana. Next base: position 77,113 of record JAVJIF010004876.1, on the reverse strand, counting down.
TTATGGGAATAGTAGGCGCAGGATATGATCAGGAATTCAGGAGTATATGAGAACATGTATAACAGGAATACATGTCACTATATATAATATAGGATAACAGGTACAAGGTTCCCAAAAATGTGACAATCACAGGTCAGGTGTTAACATGATAGGTGGCAGGTGATAAGTGATACCACAACAGGAGGCAGGTGTCAAGTAGTAACGCATCAGATGTCAAGTAAAACAGGCAGACTCCAGGTAATAGCATGTAGATGCCAGCTAATAATCCGGCAAGTGTTAGCACATCAAGAGAAAATATGTCAAGTGATAGTGTAACAGCCAAGTACAATCAAGCAGAGTTTAAGCAGTGCTGGTGGCTCAGACAGCAAACAGTGTTTAGTCACTAGAGCGCTTGACGGAGCTGCTGGAATGACTCAGTTTAAAAGGCGAGTCTAAAATCTGGCAGAGTTTAGCCTAAACGAATCTAATGGTAAAGCGCTGAGTGCTAAGCATGCCTATCAGGCGGAGCATGAGAGACCTAACGGTCTAAGCGCACTTCTCTTTTGAGGAAGTGGGCGAGGACCCGAAGGCTAAAGTACGCTTGGGTCTATGCGCACTCTCGATAGATACCACGAAACCCATAAGGGTGCAAGGCCTAAAACCAATTGGGTAGCTAGTCCGGGAGAGGGCGAAAACCCTGAGTTGGTACAAGAGTACCTGCATAGTACCACACAAGCATGCATATAAACGTGAGAATATCTAGGCTACCGTAGAGTGGTAAAAGTCGGAGGCTGAGTAGAGAGCCCAGAGGCTACGAGAGCACGAAGGGTCGGCCACACATGGTATAAAAGCAGAAATAAAACATATCGCAGACATGGTATATGTACTAAAAATAAACTACCCTAACGCAAACATTCGTCACAGGCATATATATGTACAATACTGGGCACTCGATCATATAAAAATACAAGGGCATGGACCAATACAAAATATAAATACAATCTAAAATACATAATAAAATACATAGTCGACCCGATGAAGTGGGAAAACCCAAAACGAGGCGAGGACACTCGCCTAAATCTTTGAAAAAGCCATGAAGTCCCAGAGTCACAAAACACGTGCACGCCACAATATTTATATATATATATATATATATATATATATATATATATATATATATATATATATATACATTTAGAGAGAGAATAAAAGAGAGGAGAGCTAGAGAGAAAGAGACTGGAGAGAGAAAGACAAAGGGAGCGAGAGAGAAACTGATCTAGAGAGAGAAAAAGAGAGAGCTAGAGAAAGAAACTGATCTAGAGAGATAAAGAGAGAGCTAGAGAGAAAGAGAAAGAGAGCTAGAGAGAAAAAGGATAGGAGAGAGAGGAACAGAGTGAAAAAATGAGAAAGCAAGAGAGAGATGAAAGAGTACAAGAGAAAGAAGAGAAGGGGTTGTTGCCCCCTACTGCCCACGCGGCCAGGGCCAGAGGCCCTGGCTGTTGCGCCCTGGCCTCGGCCGTGCGGCCACGTGGCACAGGGAAGAGCGGCGCCAGTCGCCGCCACCTGTGGCCAGGGGTTTTAAGGGTGGTGGGTTGTTTTGATGATAATGGTGAAGAAGATGGTGGTAGTGAGGATTTGAAAGTGGTAGTGAGAAATTGATGAACGTGGTGGTGAAGAGGAGGTGGGGATGTTGGTGGTGAAGAAGGAGGAGGTGAAAGTGGAGATGAGGGAGGTGCTGGTGGTGAGTGGAGATGAAGATGGTGGTGTTGATGATGGTGTTGGAGGTGGTGAAAGAGGAGATGAGGAGTGGGGTGGCTGAGGTTGTGGAGCTCGTCGGGGTTCGTCGCTGACCTGGGTGTTGCTGGAGTTAAGGCTCGGCCTAGGTGATGGCCGGTTAGAGTGGATGAGAGAGGGAGAGATGAAATTAGGATATGAAGAGAGAGGGAGGGAGAGAGAGAGAGAGAGAGAGAGAGAGAGAGGGAAAGAGAAAAAGAAAGATAATTAAAAGAAAAGAAGAGAGATTATAGGAGAGGGGGAATTTAAGAGGAGAAGGGAGGAGAAGAAGAGGATGCGTCGGCACCAGGGGAAGAAGAGAAGAAGGAGAAGAGAAAGGAAAGGAGAAGAAAGAAAAAGAAGAGAAGAAAAGGGAAGAGAAAGAAAAGGAAAAAGGGAGAAAAAAAGGAAAAGTAAAGAGAGAGAGTAATAGGAGGGGATGGTGACCGGACCAATGTGGGAGGTGTGGGCGGCAGGTGGAGATGGGGGGATAAAAGAAAAGAAAGAAAGAAATGAAAGATTCCCAAAAAATAATAATATAATAATAATATCAGAAAATATCGATTGCTCTAGAAAAATCCTCAAAAATATTTAGAGATAGAAAACATCACTGTGAGGAATATGATATCGATTTTCAGAAATAAAATTCCTTTTTCAAATTAAAAATTCTGGAATCTTCCGGCGATATTGGTCAACACCAAAACCGGTCAAATTGTGAAAAATTCAGAAAAATCTCAGAAAATACATAAAAGTAGAAATGTGATTCTAAAAAATAATATGAAAGAAAAAATTAGAAATTTAACTCCAATTGTAAATTAAAATTCCTGAAATCGACCAGCGATACCCGTCGATGTTGATTTTGAAGATTTTGCAATTTAACTCGGAAAAATTCCAGAAAATCATGAAAATCTAAAATATTAGAAAGCGAGGTTTGAAATCGTAGTCTGTCAAATCTGACTACTAGAAAGACCAAATCGAGTAATATACTAGGATCGGGTCCCCGGTTCAAGCTAGGGCTGACTCCGAGTTCACGAATCCGGATCCACTGCAAAACAATCGTATCAATATTCATAAAACAAAAACAAATACGGAAACTAAATCAAAAAATATGATCAAAAAATCAGAATACGTATCTAAGTATGTATTTCAGAAGCTGGGTGTTACAAGTTATTCAGTTATTGGGTTTTGCCCAGATTACGGTGCCACGCCAGTTATGCTTTTGTATGGGGCTCTCAGATATTAGGGTCTTGTGGTCCATCCTGATTCAGCACCAGGAATGTTAGACCGTGGTACCAGACATGCACATTACCATTCAAAAACGCATGCACTACATTGCAGTCAGTTACAATAACGATAATATTGTTTGATATATGGAAAATGGTTATGGTATAAAATGCAACTAAGTACCACATTAGTTAGGTTAATAATAATAATCAACAGATTAGAAACATATGCTAGGTTACATATTCTAGAGTGTCAGTTGTTCCCTTACAGTGATAAAGTTATTTCTACTTATAGTTTTATTCATGATATTCTTTATCTTGTGTTTTCATGTTCGTATAGTGATATGTACACTATTTATGCACCTACACCCTTCCTTTTATACACTCATTGTGTCGCTTTCTTATGACCCGAGATTTGCGCATCTAGGTATATATGATGTTTTATTTTATAGACCAGGTGTTTGATGAGGATCGTACGCATTTTGAGGAGCTCAGAGTTACTCTCTGTTGATCACTGATATTCTCGCACTCCTTCATTCCTATTATTTCCTTGATTCTCTTATATCGAACTCAGTTGTCCTTCCATTTTCTTATTCTCATATTGTCATGTGTGGATATTTATATTTATTGTTGCAGTCATCGTAATTTATCACAGTAGATTGATATAACTTGTTTGGGTTACTTAAGGCTTAGCGCGTATACGTGAGGTATTTTCTTTATGTATATACATCGCCAACTCTCATCACGTCTCCACTGCAGTGCGTTTGGAAAGCCGAGCATGACCCCTCCCCCGCACGCGCGAGCGCATTATTAAACTAAGGATTATAGTCGTGATTGCAGTCCTCACAAAAATATCATATTTCTCAGTCTTTATAAGGACTGCGACCATGATTGCAGTCCTTAAAAATGTCGTATTTCTGAGTTTTTTATTAGCCCAAAAGCCTTCACCTTAGTTTTGATGATGACTAACTTATGAAGTTAAGTTACTAATGATCGTGTGTTTATTAAGTTTCAGTTATTGATCAAGATCTTGTAGGTGTTTAGCTTCAACAAAGAATTTAAAGTAAAGTTTTGAAGCTATCACATGTTAATTCAAGAGCTCGCGCTTCAAGATCGCATTTAGAATTCAAGAGGAGTCAAGCCCATGGATCATGTTTGGATCGAGTCGTTTTGGAGGAGAAGACTTGTATCTAGGTTTGTTTTTAGTTTAAATCTTGTGTAAGGATAGTTTAGTTTTGATATGCTTAAGTATACACATACACACAAGTTCAAAAGTTTTTGGTTTTAATTTAACCGTTTGTGTTTTCAAGAATACATCTTATAGTTTCATGAATATATTCATCAAAACAAATCTACATGGTTTAATGAATATTGGATTTCATCCTTATACATTGATGTTATATATGTTTAGAAAAACTCATTTTGATGTATCTAGTCATGTGTTTAAATTTTTTCAAAACTTATTTTGAGATTTATTGTCAAAAATAAAGATATATCATTTATATGTGTATTGGATTACATCCATACACATCATGCTTCAAAAAGTGTTCCAATATATTATTTTTGTATTTATACTAGTTTATAGAAAAATCGTATTTTCCTTTAGAAGTTGGTTTTTGAAAAATACCGCTTTTGTTTAAAGCTTTAATTTTTATACCTCAAAAATAGTTCAAACTGTTTGTAATATGTGGTGATTTTTTATTACACATATTTGTACTTCAACTTATTTATGAAGATTTATTAGAATTTTTAGGGATTTATCAGGTAAATTTTAAACCCTAAATATATGAATTTATGAAGATTTATTGGAATTTTTAGGGATTTATCAAGTTAAATTTTAAACCCTAAAAATCTATTTTCTGGGCTTCTGGCGGTCGACCGAAGCCAAGATTGATCGACCGACCGGTCAACCGATGTGCACAGATGTACACAGGCTTTAGCAGTTGACCTAGCAGTCGACTGATCTAGAGAGCTTGCTCTCTAATTTTGGCCAGGGTCGACTGAGCGGTCGACCGTAGCATGGGTCAGTCGACCGAGCGATCGACTGACTAGATCAACCCAACTCTCGGATTGGTCCCGATCGACCGAACGGTCGACCGACAGGACTTTGCCTTGGGGGTAGTCGACCTGGCGGTCAACCGACGACCTCAAATGATCAAAAATATGACCGTTGTCTGATCGACTGTCCAGTCGACCGACAGGCCATTCTGGGCATGTTCTGAACCCAACGGTTATGTTTTGGAACCCATATAAATTGGGGTTCTTGAGGTCAGTTTTTGTCAAGATTTTCAAAAGTCTTATTTCACATCTTCTTAAGTGTTTTCAGCAAGTTTTTGAAAGAAGTTTTTGTGCCAAAACTCTTATTTTTTTTGTTTCAAAGTTTTTTGAAAATCAAAGAAAAATAAAATCCTTTGGGAATTCTATTTTGTTCTTCAATTTCCCTATCTATTAAGAAGTTTTTCTCAATAGTTTTCTTTGTGTTTTCTTTTTCAAAAACTTTGTTTCACTCACATAATTAAGCTCTTCAATTCAAATCCTACCCTTTTGGATTTTGTATTGTGAGAAAATTTGCTTGTGATCTCTTTAGATCACCAAGTGTTATTTGTGATCATTGGATCATCAAGTTGTAAACTTTTCTTTTTTTGTGTGGCTACCCTCTTATGTAGAGGTGTGAGAGTTGGAGTTGTGTACTCCTTATTTGTATTTGTAATTCCTCGGTGGAGGTCCCTTTGTAGAAGATCCTATAGTGGATAGTTGAAATCCTTCTGTGTGAAGGCGGGAACGTAGAGTAGTGGCTCGAATCTCGAAACATATCTTGGTGTTTGCGCTTGGATCTTTCTTTCAACTCTTTTCTCTTTATATCTTGCATTGTTATTACATGTTATATATTGTTTGTGTGCTCACACTTGTGTTCAATCAAGAGAGCTATTCAAGTATCTCAACTCCTAATTTAGAGGAATCGTGAGGAGTAGTTCCAGAGCTCTTCACGGGGAATTCGGACTCACTCTTGATTACACTTTGTGTGTTAGGAATTAATTTTTAATTTCATATTATTTGTCTTAGATTAGCACTACACCTATTCACCTCCCTCTAGGTGTACTTTCATCTTTATTAGAACTGCTACTATGATCGCAATCCTCACAAAAATACCATATTTTTAAGACTTTATAGAATTGTGATTATGATTGCAGTCCTCCTTATTAGGACTGTGACCTTGATCGCATATCTCATAAAAATGTCATATTTCTGAGTTTTATAGGACTGGAACCATGATCACAATCCTCATAAAAATACACTGTTTATGAATCTTTTCTAGAATTGTGACCATGACAGTCCTCACAAAAATGCTCTATTTTTTAATCTAACTCTCTCTCTGCTATGTGACCGATTCAATTTGATCCCCTCTATTATCTTGATATCGAGATCGATTAATCCCTGGTGCTGAAGCTGCTCGCGGTGACACTCGCCTGCAATGTGAAGCACGCTTCCTTCAAACCAAGCATTGAAGAATAACGCCTAAATCTGAAAAGGGTAAAAAAAACAAAATTATATGAGAAGAATAATATAATCTGACTGATCGCTTTTTGATGACGTGAATGAGGTTGAGGCCAAATAAATTATAAAGTTGAGTTTTTCCTAATTATGTTAAGAAATAAATGGTTGTAGCCAATTTTTCCTTTTAAATTAGATATAAAAAGATTGTCAAAACTATTTATTCCTTTGTTGTGCACATCTCTTAAAAGACTCTTAAACACGGAAGCATGAAATTGTTTTTTTAAACTTTCTTTTTTTAAAAGAGGAAGTCTTGAACGAAATTATATTAACCATAGGCCTAGAAGATTAATATGAACTAAAGCGACAAGGTATTGGGCTGCATCACTAGCACAAGATCTTTTATTGTGTTAATGAGTAAGGGTTTCTGAAAATTATGAATGATTTTACTTTTTTTGCATATACACCCCTGAAAATTTTTTGATACGTTACAAAATCTTGATTCAAAATTTTCATTAACATAAACAAAGTGAAACTTTAACATACATAGACTTACAATCAACTTTCACCTTTCTATCCATACGTTGAGTCTCATGAGTCAGAGACCAAAAACACAACCCTCCATCTTTGTCAAGTGAGACCATATTATAATGAAACAACTAGAATGAAAGAATATTTCCAACCACACTAGCATAATTGAAGTGTGCACATGAAAAGATGACAATTTCAAAAACGAGCAAGGATCAACTTTTTTTTTTGAAATATAAGTCGTAGACTGGCGCAAGTGAGATTTGAACACCAGATCTCTTAACCCACTTTAAAGAGATTTCACCATTGCAAAAACTAAGGACCAACTCTGACTAAAAAGACCCAAAAATGTAAGATTCCAAAGAAGAAATGAGTTGAAACTTAGGGATGTTAAACGGGCCCAGACTTGGCCAGGGCCCGGCACGGCCTGGCCCCGCCTACGAAATTGGGGGCAGCCCGGCCCAGGCCCGAGTCCCATTTAGAGAACTTGGCTCCAGCCTGCGACCCGATTAGGATGGACCCGTGCCGAACACAAGTTGGCCTGGGCCGACCTGGATAATTAAAACAATGATAAAAATTCTTAAAAATCCCAAGTTAAAAATTATAAAAGTTCTTTACAATAAATTTTAAAAATAAAAATTTGACAAAACTGCTACAAGTGAAAAGCAAATGTAAATTTTTATCATTCACAAATACAATGAAAAATACACTTAGAGGGGGATGAATAGGTGTAGTGCTAATCTAATGACAAATAATGCGGAATTAAAACTTTTACACTAACACAAAAAGTATAGCCAAGAGTGAGTCTGAATTTCTCGTGAAGGGCTCTAAAACTTCTCCTCATGATTCCTCTAAATTATGAGTTGATGTGCTTCAATAGCTCTCTTGGTTGAAAAGTAGTGTGAGCATACAAACAATATCTAGCATGCATAAATTGAACAATGAATGCGATACAAGATATAAAGAGAGTAGAGAGTTAAGAGAGAAAGATCCAAACGCAAATACCAAGATATGTTTTAAGGTTCGAGTCACTGCTCTATGTTCCCGCCTTCATACAGAAGGATTTTCACTATCCACTAAGGCTCTTCCACAAAGAGGCCTCTATCGAGGAATTACAACAATACAAGTAAAGAGTATACAACTTCAACTCTCTCACACATCTACATAAGAGGGTAGGCACAAAACCAAGCACAAAGAAAAGAAAAGTTTATAACTTGGTAATCCAATGATCACAAATAAGACTTGGTGATCCAATGACAGATTAGCAATGAAAAGCTCAAGTATATGAGTGCACAAAGTTTTTGAAAAAGAAGCACAAAAAAACTCTTAGGAAAAACTCTTGAAATGATATAGAAATATAGAACAAGAAACTAGATTTTCAAAACTTGTTTTATTTTTATTTTTCAAAATTTTGAAACTAAATAAAGATATAGAATTTTAGCACCAAATATTTGTTTAAAAACTCTTCAAAAAGTAAGCAAAATGGCTCTTGAAAACTTGTTGAAAACTGACTAAGAGAACCCAATATATAGGGGTTCAGAAAACCAGTCGTTGGGGCTCAGATCAGGTCAAAAATGACATGTCGGTCGACCACCCAGACGACCAGCCAATGGTCAGATTCTTGACCGTTAGGGTTGTCGATCGACCTCCTCCAAGGCACAACTCTGTCGATCGACCGCTCGGTCAACTGGCCCCCAATAAAAAGTTGGGTTGAGCCAGTCGATCTCAGTCGACCATTCCTTGCTACGGTCAATCGGTCAGTCAAACGAGCTAAGGTTCTGTGCATTGCACGTTTCTGTGCATGTCGGTCGATCGCCTGGTCGACCGAGCCATGCTTCGGTCGACCGGTCAATCAGCCATAGCAGCCTAAAAACCCAATTTATAGGGTTTAAAAACCAACTTCAAAACCCCATAAAAATTCAATTAAATCCCAATAAATTCCACAAGAATAAGTTCATGTAAATAAACTGAAATACAAATATGTATGATCAAAAATCAACACATATTACAAACATGTGAATAATTTTTGAGGTAAGAAATTAAAGCATAAACTGAAAATCATATTTTCCAAAAGCCAAACTTTGAAATGGAAATCTGATTTTTCTACAAACTTGTATAAATACAAAAATAAGATATTAAAGCACATTTGAAGCATAGTGTGTATATAGAATCCAATACACATAGTAAATTATAGATACTTTTTTTTGACAGTAAATGTCAAAATAAGTTTTGATACAAACAAAACTTTAAACAAATGAACTAGATGAAATCACCTAGAGGGGGGGTGAATAGGTGATAATGCTAATCTAATGAACTAAATGCGGAAATTAAAAACTTAATTTCAACTACATTTAATGCAATCAACGAGTGTAGCCGAATTCCCGGTGAAGGGCTCTGGACTAACTCCTCTTGATTCCTCTGAATAAGAGTTGAGGCGCTATATGAAGCTCTTGTGGTTAAGCACAAGTGAGGCACACACAATCAAGCCAAGCATATAATTATGATATGACAATATGAATGATGCAAGGCACAAAGTAAAGAGAGAAAGAATAAGAGTCAATGGATCAAACGCAAAAAACAAGTAATATGTTTCGAGGTTCGAGCACCCAGCTCTACGTCCCCGCCTTCACCCAGAAGGATTTTGAATCCACTAACTTATCCACACAGGACTCCCACACAGGGAACCTCAACCGAGGATTTGGGATAATACAATTACCGGGAGTACACAACTCCTCTCTTTACAATCACAACCTCTCACTAGAGGTTAGGGCACAAAGCCACCAATATCAATCACCTCACAACTTGAGGGATAAGCACAAAGCCAAATAAGGATCACCTCGCACTTGAGAGATCAACCCAATTGCACAACCTCCTCTACACTAGAGGGAAAGGCACAAAGCCAAGCAATGATAAGGGTTTACAACTTGGTGATCAAAAGACCACAAACCAATTTCTTTTCTACAAAAACAAGGATCCTATAGAAAGGATAGAATGATAGGCTCAAGTGTGGAAAACAAAGTGTTTTTAATAAAGAAAATCACTCGGGAAACTCTTCAAAAAGATATAGAATTTTTAGATCAAAACAATTCCCAAAAGACTATTTTCTTTGAAATAACAAAACACTTTTAAACAAATAGAGAATAGGAATTTTAATTAAAAACTTTTTGCTGAAAAACACTTAGGAAGTAGGAAAATTTAGCTCTGAAAATTCTTGGAGAAAACCTCTCTCAAATGGGGTTTTTATAGCCTCTTTTAAAAACTAGTCGTTGCAATCAAAAATGGTCAGAATTAACCATCCGGTCGACTGGCCAGTTGACCGGCCAACGGTCAAAATTTGACTGTTGCGCCTTCCGGTCACCGCCCGGTCGACCAGGCCCTGAACCAGAGAGCAACAGCTCTCTGGCCGGTCGACCGCCCGATCGACCGGAGCAACCGAGAGTGGGTTGCTTTCAGTCGGTCGACCGGCCCAAGGGGCTGGCTGCGTGCACGTTTGTGTGCACATCCGGTCGACCGCTCCGGTCGACCGGCTCCTGGTCCGGTCGACCGTGCGGTCGACCGCCAGAGCCTGGCAGAAACAGATTATAGGGCTGAAAAACTTGGTTTTTAATATCCTAAAAAAATCCCATAAATTCTCTAAAAATCCACAAAAATAAGTTCAGTATAATACATTGAAATACAAACTTGTGTGAAAAATTTTCAACACAAATTTCAAACTATTTGAACCATTTTTGTGTTATGAAAATATTTCTGAAAACCAAAATCCGTATTTTTCCAAACTTGAATTTTTGAATTGAAAATACGTTTTGTCCAAAACTCATCCAAATACAAAAACATGATACTTAAACAACTTGAAGCATATAGTATATGGATATAACCTAATATACATGAAAGATATATATATATCATTGTTTTTGACTTAAAATCAAAAAATACGTTTTGTTAAAATACCAAAATATCAAACTTTATGAAATAGATTATCAAACTAAGTTTGTATAAATAGTTGAAGCATACATGTATATAGAATATCTAATATACATTAAACCATGTAAACTTGTATTGATTCAATCTATACATGAAAACCAAGATCGGTTAAACCAAAAATCGAAAAAAAAACCAAAACATGAAACGTGTGTGTGTTGTGAACTTGAGCATACCACACTATCTAATCTTTACACATTGATCTAAAACATAAACTAACTATGTACCGAGGTCTTCTTGTAGAGCACCGTCTCCAAGTCGACTCGATCCAAATCGTGATCCACCGAGCTTGACTCCAACGAGTGCTAGATATGACTTTGTCGCTCGGGCTCTTGAATCACCATGTGAAAGCTTCCAAAACATCTTTGTTGAAGCTAATCACCTACTAATATCTTAATTAGAGATCTGAAACTAAACATCTCAAGATTATTAGTAAACATAACTACATGAGTTAATCATCATCAAAACTAGAGTGGAAGGCCTCTGGGCCAACACTAGATACATCAAAATAAGTTTTCTAAACATATGAAATATCAATTTATATGGATGAAATTCAATATATATATAAATCATCTAAATTTTTTTTGATGAAATCAGTTCATGAAAACGATATATGTATACTTGATATATCAAAACACAAAACGTATACATGATAAACCAAAACACATGAACTCATAGAAACAAGTTTTTTCTAAACAACAAAGCTCTAATATGTGTAGATAGAATCCAACGCATATATAAACCAGGAAACATATTCTATGTAGATATTAATTATGTAAACGTAAACTTTTTAAAACTAAAAACAGTTAAACTGAAAACCAAAAACTATAAACTTGTGTGTGTGAACTTGAGCAATTCAAAACTATTCTATCTTTACACAAGATCTAAACTAATAAACATCTAAACAAACAAACCTAGACCAAAGACTTCTTGTCAATCTTCTTCTCCAAGATGACTCGATTCAAACATGATCCAAAGAGCTTGACTCTATCTCGAGTACTTGATGCGATATTGAAGCACGAGCTCTTGAATTAACATGTGATTTCGAATCTTGATTTTGTGTCCATTATAGAAGATAATCACCAATAATGATCTTGATGGAATATCTGAAACTACATAAATCAAGATCATTTGTACTATAACTACATGAGTAAATCATCATCAAAACTAGAGTGATGGGCCTTTGGGCCAACAATCTCTCCCTTTTTGATGATGACAAAACTCATGGAGTTATATATGCATGGATTAAAGATAAGCTTCATAGAATCTTCCCCTTAACTCATGTATAGCATAAAACAAATATAAACATATAAATATTTAATTAAGCACTAATACCAATAAACTCATATACCAATAGAATGGATATGTAATAAGAACTTCTAGATATCAAAACCATAAAATATATATATGCATAAATACAAATAAACATGCATATATAAACTAAATCATTCTCCCCCATTTTATCAATCGTTAACAAAGGGGCAAAATACCATTTGATAACATATATCAATTGAAAATAAAAACATATATCAATTAAGAATAATAATATGTGTCAATTGAAAATACACCAATTTAAAGTATAAACATTTTGTTACCAAAAATATATACCAATTGAAAAACAACATTGATAAAAAAAAATTATACCAACTGAAAATAAATAATCCATGAAATCAATCTTTTTAAATTCTAAACCATTTTGTAATATATAAGCATTTTCTAAAAACAAAATATTTTTCTCAAAAGAGTGGGAGTAAGATACTAATTAAAAATAAAATCAAGAATTTTCTTCCCCTTTTTGAAATTCCAACAAAACAAATGCATAAGCTTGTAAAAGATATCAATTAATATTTAGAACTAAATCAAGTTTAGCATAAAATAATTTGTGCTATAAAAATATATGTGTGTAAATATTTTTAATCTAGCACAAGAAATCATATATGTATGTATGTATGATCAGAGCAATTGAAATATGATACCAATTGAGATATGATGCATACATATATAAGAAAATATGAGTATACAAATATAAAATATTATTGAAATCATTTATAACTCATAACATCCACCCTATCATGCACATGTTAAAGAGATATTCAATGAGAGCATATAAGGCATGGTCGCCCAACCAACTACCCTTATAGGGGAGAAGTTTTCAAAATAATATTTTAAAAATAATATAGTATAGGTTGAAAACTCTACCAATTGAAGAATAAAGACTAGTTTAAAAGTAATTTTGAAAACTAGTACGAAATCCTTCAAATAAGAAATAAAATATATATATATCTCATGAAAATATGCTAAATATACAAAATTGATACTCAAAATATATAAAGCACATAGATGCTTATAAAACCAAAATCATGAGTAAAGAAGATATATCGAGTGCACAAGAATCGTGTAATATATATATAATCATGGAGATAAGACAATGAGGCTCAATCAAAACAAATTAAATTCCTTTTTCATAAATATGAAACTATAAATCATGAAATGTTCTATTTTTATCAAAAACTAAATAATCTTCAAGGCATGTGTATGTTTTGTCAAACTAAGCATACATATTTATCCAAATATGAATTTAGTCCATAAAATAGTACATGACATATAAAGCAAGTGACTCAAGGATAGAACATGTATATCATATAGTTTTACAAAAAAATTACATATACATGAGCTAAACACATTTTTAAAGAAAACATGAACAAGAGTGATATAAAACAAATATAGGAATACAAGTATAAAAGTATGAGTCATCAAAACTAGGTTATACAAGTACATCTAATGAGTACACATGAGAAATAAAGCACATAAACATAAGAATCAAGTGTAACTCACTAATTGTATGGTACAATCACAAGTTTTAATGAAAATTACATCTAAACATGTAATCAAGACATGAAGCATAAAAATACCAAAAATATGAGTGATAAACAAATATGATTATTTGTATAAATGCAAGTGCTATTACAATAAGGATATACATACATAGCTAAACAATAATGAAAACACATAGATATGAGTCATATACGCATGTGTGTATCTCAAATACTATATATGTCTATCACAAGTCTAATAAATATTGCATTTAGACATAATGAGCATGAAAACTAATATATGCTAAACACATCAATTTAAAAGATATATAAACATAAAATAGAAGTTAGAGATAGTTACCAAAACAATTGAACTAATCTCCACTTCTCCAAACCATGGTGGTTCTCCCACCAAAACTTCCTTGATAGTAATGCATCCAATATAGTGTTCATTTGAGCTCAAACCCATCCACCACCAAGGCATCAATGCTCTCACGTCTTGTGAGAGCCCATACCTACATCAAATGAAATAGGAATAGTTTTTGGTACCCAAACTTTTTTGGGTCCATGGGAGTTAGTAGCTCTCCTAACCCAAACATGTTTACTTGCAAAATTGAAAATATTTTTTCTATCATAATAAAATTTTGCAAGGTGGCCCTTACAACCACAATGAGAATAATGATACACTCTAGCATGGGTGTGAGCATGTTTTGCATGAGGTGTATGAGCAAAACAAGAGGTGTGCATGTATGTGAGGAGCATGTTTCTTGTGAAATATGAATTCTAATCTATTATGATTGGAAGCACGTTGGCTCAAAATGAAGACCAAACAATCAACATTCTTCTTCAAAATACAAATATCATTTTCAATAGAAGAAGAAATAGAACATGCATGAGAAACAATATTCTTTTCACAAGAAGTTGAAGCAATAGCAGCATGACAAATATGGGAGTCTAAATCATTTTTCAAAGAATCTTTTTCTAAAGAAATATATTCCAATTCTTTAGAAATTAAAACAATTTTGTTTTTTAAAGAATTATTATTTTTAAAATAAATTCAAGTTTTGAAGATAAAGAATGATTGTTTTTCAAAACAATATCAAAATCATTTTTATTTTTCAAAATTTTATTTTCATTCAAAATAAGATCGAGTTGAGTTTTCAAGGAATCCCTTTCACTTGAAATTTCAACCTTCTCTTTCAAAATCAAATCAAGTTTTGAGGATAATGATCATTTTCATTTGAAATCTCCTCTTTTTCTTTCAAAATACAATCTAACCTAGACATCAAAAACTCATTTTCTTTCTTTATTTTTAAACTCATTTTTTCTACAATTTGCATTTTTCTAACAAGTTTTCACAAAACATGAAACGCTCTTTATTCAAAGCATGTGCATCCATACTATCATGATCATTAGAAGAGTTAGCACAATCATCTAGATGAATATCCGAAGTTACCTCAAGGGAGTCATTCCCTGGACCATGTAGCATGCTTTGTCAGACTCATCTCCAATATGCTCTCTCTCCAAATTTTTTGAAGCGTGTTCCTTAAGAGAGGTCAACGTGTTCCACACTGCAAAGACAGAATCACAATGAGAAATCAAAAAAGATGTTCTTTACTAAGTGTGTGCTTTAGTGCATTCATAGCTTGTGCATTAGCCTCTAAGTACTTGCCATTATCAACATATGATTTCTTGATAGTGGCAAGATAACATATAATCCTAGGACTTTTAAATATGCACTCATCGTAAACTTTCATATATCAATGTTAGATGCATCATACATGGGTAGAGCAAGATAATCCATGAGTACAATGAAAAAATGACTAGACTAGCAATAAAAGGATCACACTCCTAGGTGGTTAAACCGAATATCAGGAGAGATAGCTTTAATACCAATTAAAAAATACACCTAGAGGGGGTTGAATAGGTTTAGTGCTAATCTAATGACATATAATACAAAATTAAAACTTTTAGACTAACACATAAAGTATAACTAAGAGTGAGTTCGAATTCCATGTGAAGGGCAATGAAACTTCTCCTTATGATTCCTCTAAATTATGAGATGAGGTGCTTCAATAGCTCTCTTGGTTGAATACTAGTGTGAGCACATAAACAATATCTAGCATGTATGAATTGAATAATGAATGCAATGTAAGATATAAAGAGAGTAGAGAGCTGAGAGAGAAAGATCCAAATGCAAACACCAAGATATATTTTGAGGTTCGAGCCACTGTTCTACATCCCCGCCTTCACATAGAAGGATTTCCACTATCCAGTAACCATCTTTCACAAAGGGACCTCCGTCGAGAAATTACAACAATACAAATAAGGAATATACAACTCCAACTTTCTCACACATCTACACAAGAGGGTAGGCACAAAGCCAAGCATAAAGTAAAAAAAAGTTTATAACTTGGTGATCCAATGATCACAAATAATACTTGGTGATCCAATGACCACAAACAAAATACCTCTCACAATACAAGATCCTAGAGAATAGATTTGCAATGAAAAGCTCAAGTATGTGAGCGTACAAAGTTTTTGAAAAAGAAACACAAAGAAAACTCTCGGGAAAACTCTTGAAATGATATAGAAATGTAGAATGTAGAACAAGAAGCTAGATTCTCAATACTTTTTTTTCTTTGGTTTTTTAAAACTTTGAAACTAAATAAAGATATAGAATTTTAGCATCAAAAACTTGTTAAAAACTCTTCAGAAAGTAAGCAAAATGGCTCTTGAAAACTTTTTGAAAATCTTGTTGAAAACTGGCCAAGAGAACCCAATTTATAGGGGTTCAGAAAATTAGTCGTTGGGGCTCAGATCAGGTCAAAAATGACATGTCTGTCGACTGTATAGTCGATCGGCTGACGGTCAGATTTCTGACCGTTGGGGTTTTCGGTCGACTGCCTGGTCGACCGCCCCCAAGGTACAACTCTGTCGGGCGACCGCTTGGTCAACCGGCCCCCAACAGAAAGTTGGTTGAGCAGTCAGTCGATCGCTCCTTGCTACAGTCGACCGGTCGATCGACTGATCCAAAGTTGGGCATGTGCACGTTTCTTGCACGTCAGTCGACCATAAGCAGCCCAAACACCCAATTTATAGGGTTTAAAAACCAACTTTAAAAACCCTTAAAAATTCAATTAAATCTCAATAAATTTCACAAAAATAAGTTCATGTATATAAATTGAAGTACAAATATGTGTGATCAAAAATCAATATATATTACAAACGTGTGAACAATTTTTGAGGTAAAGAAATTAAAGCATAAACCGAAAACCGTATTTTCTAAAAACCAAACTTTGAAATGGAAATCTGATTATTCTACAAACTTGTATAAATACAAAAATAAGATATTAAAACACATTTGAAGTATAGTGTGTATGGATAGAATCGAATACACATAGTAAATGATATATACTTATTTTTGATAAATGTCAAAATAAGTTTTGATACAAATAAAAATTTAAACACATGAACTAAATACATCAAAATAAGTTTTTCTAAACATATGAAACATCAATGTATATGGATGAAATCCAATATACATATAAACCATGTAAACTTTTTTGATGAAATCAATTCATGAAAACAATATGTGTATACTTGATATATCAAAACACAAAACGTATACATGATAAACTAAAATGTATAAACTCATAAAAATAAGTTTTTCTAAATAACAAAGCTCTAATATGTCTAGATAGAATCCAACGCATATATAAACCATGAAACTTATTCAATATAGATATAAACTATGTAAACATAAACTTTTTAAAACTAAATACAATTAAACCGAACACTATAAACTTGTGCGTGTGAACTTGAGCAATTCAAAACTATTCTATCCTTACACAAGATCTAAACTAATAAACATCTAAACAAACAAATCTAGACCAAAGTCTTCTTGTCAATCTTCTTCTCCAAGATAATTTGATCCAAAGACAATCCAGAGAGTTTGATTCCATCTCGAGTACTTGATGTGATCTTGAAGCACGAGCTCTTGAATCAACTGTGATAACTTCGAATCTTGACTTCGTGTCCATTGTAGGAGTTAAACACCAATAATGATCTTGATTGAATATCTGAAACTATATAGGTTGAGATCATTAGTACTATAACTACATGAGTTAATCATCATCAAAACTAGAGTGATGGGCCTTTTAAGCCAACATACAATTGAAATATAGATTAAAAATTTAAAAATATATCATTCACACTTAGAATTACAAACCTTCAAATATATTATCATTCATAAATAAAAAATATTACAAATCTTCAAAGTCCTCATTCATCTTCTAAGGAGTCTTCAATGTATTCATCAATTATTTTATTTTGCTTTTTTCGCATCTAACCAATCCTTCTCGCATATGGTTATCTCGATTGCGCCTGACGCCAGATGATTCCTCGTATCCTGCAGCACTCGACCACATGTACTAAAAGCAGACTATGACATTATTGTAGATGTGAGAGGTTAGTAAATCATGCGCTATGATGAAAAAAATAGAATAAATTAATTCTTATGATTTTTACCATGCCAAAATATCAAAATATCAAATCATGAGTCTGAATCAACCACAGGAGTAGTGGCTGATAGATATAATAGTAGAGCTCGTTTAATGTATGGGAGGTTCCTGATTTTTTTTTTTTTTGGATAAAAGACCTGAAAATAATGAACTTCTATTTTTAGATGAAGAAATTTGAGATGACGAAATAGATTGTTTCTTTGAAAATTGTGCTTCATAATAATCATACAAATAATTTATGAAAGCTTCAATTTCTCCACATTATGGTAGGACTATCATCATATTCCATTCTTTCATAAAAAATTCCAATTAAAAATTTATACCCATGAAATTTAATACGAGGACCCATAATAGCCGTAAAATAAATATAAGAAAAATCTTTAAAGTATTTATTAAATTTTATTTCTATAGGAGCAATAATATCTCGAAGAAAACTATTATTTTTGTATGTAAAAATACCTCGATAATTTCATTTAACTCAAAAAATACTAAATTAGTTGTGGGATAATAAATATCAGAAAATAATTTTATTACTCTTTCAAATCTTTTTAAAAATTCACAAATAACCTCACAAATTACTCATTCTTGCTGGGAAATATAATAGTAAGCGAATTCCACATAAATGAACATATTTATTGCTTGCCGATAACTTTACTCAACATATTATATGTTGAGTTCTAACGAGTTCTTACATCGAAGTAATTTTTAATAGTTAAGCCGAAGTTGGAACAAATTTATTTGAAGTTTTATCTTCTTGGGCCATGACTTTTAAGACATATAATAGTTCTTTTTTTATATAATCATTAATTATTCTTAAACCATCTTGTGCACACAATAATATGACAAAACACACCGAATATGAAAAAAATTTCCATTCAAAATAAGTTTAAAATATTTTTTCAAAAGCTCAATTCCAGTAGTATTTTCGCTGGCATTATCAAATGAAATGTCAAAATTTTGAAATAGATTTTGTATTTCATTACAATCCTTATTATAATCTGTCTTAGATTTGAAGCATTGTGAGGATGAAATTTTTTTAAAACTGATAATTCTTTTGCTTAAAATCCGATCATAATCAATATAATGTGCAGTAATAACTATATAATGACTGCCATTAAGAGCTTCTCAATAATTAGAAGTAGGTGTAATTTTATATGGCAAAGAAAATAAAATTGCAATTAACATTTATTCTTGTTCTTCAACAACCCTAAACATTTTGTTCTCATAGTATTCCTACAGTCCAAATCATAATCCGGATTATGAGTTGTTCTAATATATTATGTAAATGCCTCATCTTCTGGCATACTAAAAGGTTGTCCAAACTAAATAAGATGTCTAGCTAAATTTGTCTTACATGTAGTACGATTACAAGTAAGAGTGTCTAGTGTGCCAAGTGCTAATTTGAGTTTATCACGATTGATGTTCGGGATGTTTACTCTTAATATGTCTACTTAGTGGGCCGGTTTCAGTATTTTTAAGAAAAGCATATGAAACATCTGGACACAACTTGTGTTGAGCCCTCCTACCTCCATCAGCTATTACTTTATTACAATATTTTCAAGCTCCAAATTTAAGATTTGTACAAGTAGTTGATACTTCGGGAGAACTAACACGTACATGAGTGTGGCAGGTTCAGAAAAAGCATTAAAATCTAAGAATTATATGAATGGAATATGTGAAGTTTCGATGAATGGCAAATTAAGAGCTTCATACTCTTTATTACTTAAATTAAAGCTACCATCATATCTAAAACAGGAAGTTTGACTAAGGCCTGTCGATGAGGAATGTGCATCCATTTTAATTGCTAATTTCTAATTTGAAAAGAATATTGTTAACTCACACTAGTAAAGTAATGAGAGAGATGGAGCTCGAGATCTTAAGAGTTAGTAGAGCTTAAGAAGTTGAGAGAGAAAGCTCGAGAATTTGAGAGAGAGTTTGAAAACTTGAGAGCTTATCGCTTTGTAATTGAGAACTTGAGAAACTTTATAGAGAGTAAAAATATGTTAAGGATTTTTTGAGAATTTTAGAGATTTTCGTTGTGATGAAAATGGAGTGAGAAAGAGGGGGTATTTATAAAGGGGAAGAGGAGTGTTATTTGCAATTATTTTGGCAAAATTTCCACCAAAGCCCAATCTACTCGTTGGGGATATTTGCAAAAAAATTACCAATAGCCTCCCAATGGCAAAAAGAGACGTTGAAGGAGCCGATGGAGGGTTTTTTGCAAACAAAATTTGCAAACCCCCATAATACCCCCAATGGCTCTTTGATCCGTTGGAGAGACCGGTCGGGCCAGCCCACCTAGCCCATGCCCCAGCGGCTATTTGAGCCATTGGGTGGCAGCCCAAGTCCGGCTGAGCCATGTGGGTCGTGCCTAAACCCATGTCTGGGCTACGCAAGGGCCCGGGTTAGTGATGGCCCGCCCGGGCCATGGGCCGCAATACCCAAACCCAGTTCTGGCCATTGGGGGAGCCGTACCCAGGACGGGCCAGCCCATGCGGGTTGCCAGGCCAAGCCATCCAGCCCAGTTGGCATCAAAACTATTATTTGAGCCTGCGTTTCTCCCTACTTTGACAACCTATGAAGCACATATACAGACACGAGTGTCAGTCACAACATGGACACATGACACGGCGAAATCCAAAAAAAAAAAAAAAAGATACGGGAACACGCAAGGATATTTTATTATATATATATATATATATAAATAAATTTGTAAAATCTCAATCAAGTGATCAACAAGCTAAAATACCAATCAACACATGCACAAATTATAAAATATCATAAATATAACAGAATTACAATCGAAGATCATAAGTTCACAAGTTATCAACCAAGTTAACAAATCAACATCACAAGTTCAAAACAAAATTACAACCGGCGTCATATGTTTCAAGATGAAGTCGAAACTAATC
Source organism: Agave tequilana (assembly GCA_038442645.1). Taxonomy (NCBI): domain Eukaryota; kingdom Viridiplantae; phylum Streptophyta; class Magnoliopsida; order Asparagales; family Asparagaceae; genus Agave; species Agave tequilana. Next base: position 55,892 of record JAVJIF010004876.1, on the reverse strand, counting down.
TGATGACTTCTTCATTATCTCCTTCTCCATCATCTTCAAACAATACGGCCTCCATCGTGGATTCATCAAGAGAAAGAGTAGCCAAATTTAAAATACTGGCACCCTGAAATGAGTCAAAGTCATCTTCGCCAATATCCCACATCTTTGTTTCCTCCTAATTATATTTTTCTGAATTTCGAGAAAGCAAAAGGAGATTGTTATGCACATACACTAGATCATTTACCCATATCGGGGTTAATTTGTTCCTCTTTAAAGAGTAAATAAAGAGTGTGTCAATTCCTTTTACAACAAGAGGAGAAACATGATTGGCCTAGAAGTTTTAAGGCCAACGCTTGTAAATTTGGAGTTGATGAACCATAAAGAACGACCAACACCTCAGATCCACAAATCAACATACACCATCAATTATCCGCAACACAATCAACAATCAACACACTCAAGCAATTTTCTACAAGATCATCTCCCTAAGAATTAATCCGCAATTTTTTTCACATATCCCAAGCAATTATGTGACTAATCAACATAATTCATAATTTTTACATATCTAAGTAATCCATATAATCCTTTCGTCTTCCTCTTTGTTCCTTTCTCTGCTCCTCTCACTTTCTCTCCTTTCTTACTAACTCTGACACACAGAGAGAAAATAGAGAGGGAGAGATGGAAGGAGACACAGCAGAGAGAGATCGAGATTAGCTGTCACGCCCCGCTTCCCAAAATACGGAATACGAGTACGTGATGATGGCTAGCAGATACTCACGAAGAGTGAAATCTCTTCCATGAGTACCTTAGGCTGTCAATAACAAGCAGGATAGCACACATATATGCATATACAACCAAGCGCAAGGATAAAATCACATATATGAAAAACTGAATCATAAACAATATCATCCATTATATCTGAATAAGACAAGTCAAGAAAGAAAACTGAACTCACCGAGAACAGTGAAACTAGAATATGATCTACGAAAAACTCTCTATACCGGCATCCAGATCTAAATACTGAAAAATAATATAAAGTTCCATTAGAAACGGACTAGCAAGAGTACACGAAGGGAAAGAACGATCAAAGAGAGAATATGAAAATGTAAAAATAGTAAGTAAGACATAAGAATAATATGTTTGGCAGTATCGAGGGCTGAAAGAAATAACAATAAAAGGAATAATCAGGAAGATAGATCATGTACAATAAGATCATGCATGCATGGTGTGACATGTATATAATGAACATGAGCCGTTCTGGACAAGCAACTGTCGTGTAACATAATCACAAGATCACAAGAATTCGAAATCACAAGATAAAATAACATGGTATGTTCAGGAATGTCATGTAGTCAAGATAATGCATATCACATAAGTCTCGAGTATCAGTATCTTGAAAATACAAGTCAGGTACTAGATCACTGAAGACAATGAAGAATATGATGCAAGTGCATATGTCTAGCATATTTTATTAATCTAACTAATGCAATCATCCTGTGCCCCATCCCACAAGACAACTGCATATCAAATAAGTGATGCGTTAGTGGATCCTGATAGCAGGGAGAAATAGTTCACTGTACTCAGGTATCATGTAACATGTAATAACAGGAGCGCACATAAATAACAAGATCACGTGTGGCATCCAAACCCACAAGGGGTCGCCCTTCCAAGCACACCTCCCTGAATTTCCCCTGCTACAGTCTCCCCCAGTATCCCGGCTTGATTAATTTTATTAATTAAATGCAAACAGTGTGTTACTCAGTGTTACAGGATCATCGGTACCAAGAATATCAGCATTATATGGTGAACACAATGTGTATCAAAATCATGGGACGATGTAGACAGTGACAATATCATGTGACAAATATATAGTTGTGCAAGTGATACCAGATGCATGCAAAATAGTGCAAGTAATGTCAGTAACATGTAATCTAAATGTCAAAGTAAAAGGGTCATAATCATGTGTCCATAATCCAATAAGATATCCTCGAATAATTACTATAATGGTTAATTTCCTTGATTAATTTCCAGTAATATCAAGATCACAATATCAATCGATATTCAATCTTTAACTATCAATCTTTCTTCATTATTATCCATTTAACCTCAAGATCCAGATCAAAGTATTTATCATGATCAGTGTAAATTTCATGTCAATAAATCAGTCTACCACATACAAACAATCATGCCAATTTAAGTTGGATACATGTATGTACAGGAACAAGATGCAAACATGATATGTAAGGTAATAAAACATGATCACGATACAGTATTCGTAATAAATCAAGAATAGAATAATTAGTCATATAATCGGAAGAGAAAAGCTGATATGTAAACAGGATAGTGTTGACGATCATGCGATATGATAACCAGAATTCATAATTAAGAGGTAGAATTAAGATCAAGATGAAAGTCAACGAGAGGAGAATAGTGTACACTTGCCTGATGTCGTTGGAGTCTGAATTCCCGTAACTGCAACCGGCTCTGGGTAAAATTCGCCGCCTAAATATTACATGAATTAATTAGAGACTTGACATGTTATTTATTCAGTGATAAGTTAAGTGATAATGTTTTTTTTATTATTTATTATAATTTTGGTTGATTAATTTTCCAAATAATTCAATTTCTGAATATTTTTTCATGAAAAAATATATGCATAAAATAATAAATTGACGTATAATATTTACGTATTACTAAATTATGAATTTCATATTTTTTTTGTGCTATTTAGAAATTTATTGGTCATTTTTAAATAAAATATCATTGAATAGTAATTACAAAAATATTTAATTTCATGTTATTCTAAGTAATATTACATCAAAATAATTTTATTCAGTTTCAAATTTAGTTTGTGATTTTCTGTGAATTTTTTGGAATTTTCTGTGAATTTTCTGAATTTTTTGAATTAAAATAAACCTAAAAATTAATAAAAATAAATAAAAAGCTTAACGGGTCTGTTGCTACAGTAATGGGTTTGGGTCTAGTTTGCTACAGTAAATGTTACAATTATTTTTCTACTTATTTTTATTTTATTTATTCCTTTTCTTTTCTTTCCTTTTTCTTTTTCCTTTCTTCCTTTTTCTCTTTTTTCTTTTTTTTTTCTTTTAAACGGGGTCGGGTCGGGTCTGTAAAACAGAACCGAACCCGGGTCCGTTGGCCAGACCCGCTGGCTGGCCTGACCAGACCTGGCCTGGGCCAGGTCTGGCTGGGCTGGACCAGGCCAAGTCTTGGCCTGGCCTGGCTCGGCCAGGTCCTGGCCGAGAGCAGCAGCAGCTGTGCTGCTGCTCTCGGCCAGAGGCTGATGTTGGCCCAATGGCCTTCCACTCTAGTTTTGATGATGATCAACACTCATGTAGTTATGTTTACTAATATTCTTGTGTTTCTAAGTTTCAGATCATTAACAGGATATTAGTTGGTGATTAGCTTCAACAAGGAGTTTAGAAGCTATTTATGATGATTCCGGTGCCAAAGCTTAAAGATCATACCTTTGCACTTGGAGAATCACGGAGTTTGGACCGAGTCTACTTGAAGATGAAGATCGTCAAGAAGACTTAGGTATCTAGTTTAGAGTTTGTGTTTTAGATCCATTTGTAAAGCTTAGTTTAGTTGATATGCTCAAGTGCACAAAACACACACGTTTCATGATTTGGTTTTTGGTTTTCATGAATAGTTTATCAAAACAAGTTTAAATTGATATATGTATAGTTGCTTCATTCTATACATGCATGCTTAATTTTTTAAAACAAACTTATTTTGACTATCCTATTCATGTTTTGGAAAATTCTAGTTTGATAAAATACAAGTTTTGTTTTTGATAAAATTGGCAAGACACAAAAATGAATTGATATGATTGATATATGTCTTGAAATTTTATCACAAGTTTGGTTATCAAAGTAAAATGATAAAACAAGTTTTAGAAAAACAATTTTTAGAAAAACAGTTTTTATTGTGATTAAAACTATTTTTTAGATTTACTGTGATTTTATGGGATTTTTATTGAGTGAAAAGACCTATTTTCAAATCCCGTATCTGTGCAGTTCTGCACTGTGCCTGCCAGGCCAGTACGGTCGACCGGACCGGTCGACCGCACCAAGGCCGGTCGACCGGGCCGGTCGACCGATGTGCACAGACGTGCACGTCTGTTAGGCACAGTGGACGGTCGACCGGACCGGTCGACCGGGTTGAGAGCTCTGCTCTCGGGAATTTTCGGTCGACCGGACCGGTCGACCGCTGCTGCCCAACGGTCACATTTTTGACCGTTGGCGGTCGACCGGGCCGGTCGACCGGCAGCTGGTCAGACTGCCACATCAGCCTAACGGCTAGTTTTTCCTAGGGGCTATATAAACCCCATCTCTTTGGGGATTTTGGCTAAGATTTTTAAGAAGAAAAATACCAGTTTTCTGAAGTGTTTAAAAGAGTTTTAAAGAGTTTTAAGTGCTAACAAGATTTATTCTTTGTGTTTTTGGGTTTTGGAAAAATCAAAGAAATTGGAATTTGGGATTTTTGTATTGGCTTTCATTCTTTATCTTTTACAAGAAATTTCCCAAGTGTTTTCTTTGAGTTCTTGTTTTCCAAAACACATAGTTTCCACACTTGAGCTATCATACTATCCTAAACTATTAGGATCTTGTTTTTGTAGAAAAGAAGAAAGAGAGAGTTTGAGGTTGTTGTTGTAAACCTCTTGTGTTGTAACCCTCCTTTTATTTGTGAATCCCTCTTCGGTAGAGGTGATCGGAGTGGTATTGGTTTGGATCCCTCAAGTGTGAGGTGATTGGGATTGTGTTTGTAAGCCTCTTAGGTAGAGGTGTGGTTGTTGGTTGACACCTCTAGTGTGAGGTGTTGTGGTTTATATTGAGAGAGGAGTTCGGTACTCCTTGAGTTGTAGAAATCCTCTTCGGTAGAGGTTCCCTCGGTGGGAGTTGAGATAGTGGAAATCCTACACGGTGGTGTAGGCGGGATGTAGAGCAAGGTGCTCGAACCTCGAAACAAATCTTGGTGTTTGCGTTTTGATCCATTGTCTCTCTAACTCTCTCTCTCTCTCTCTTATAATTGTGCAAAGCATCATTTCATACAAGCATCATACTTTCATAGCATTCATATTATATACATTGCTTGTGTTGCCTTGCATCTTTCATATTGTAATTTATCCTTGATTGCTTGGCTTGATTGTGTGTGCACATATTTCATATTGCTTGGATTGCTTGTGTGTGTGCCTAACTTGTACTCATCCAACAAGAGCTTCACATAGCGCCTCAACCCATTTCAAGGGGAATCAAGGGGAGTTAGTCCAGAGCCTCGCAAGGGGAATTCGGCTACACTTGTTGTATTGTATTAGTTTGTGCATAACTTGCATTAGCTTCCGCATTTAGCGCACTTAGTTTGCATTAAGTTTCTTAGATTAGCACTTACACCTATTCACCCCCCCTCTAGGTGTTTTTCAATTGGTATCAGAGCTAGTGCTCCTGATACTTAGGCTTAACATCCTAGGAGTGAGATCCATTTGCTTGCTAATCTCATTTGCATTTGCTTGTTTGCACACATCTAGTTTATACCATGGACTTCATGACCCCACCTAGTTATGATCCTTCCAACATTGATATTTGAAGTATAGGATGTCCATGTACCTAAAAACCCTAGGTTTGCATGTCTCTCTTGCCGCCACCAAGAGATGTTATCTTGGTGATTGCAATCATATAGGGGCCAATGCACAAGCCCTAGAGGCTATTAGAAACACTTTATCAAAGAATATCTTTTACGTGTTTCTAATCTTGATTCCGCTTTTGCAGTGTGGAACAAGTTGACAACAACCACCAACACCTCCAAGCTTCAATTGCAAATCAAGAAGAGGAATCTAGTGGAGAATCCAACTCTCAATGCTTCATGGTCCAAGGAAATGACTCCCTTGAGGTACACTCGGAAACTCCATTGGATAGTGATGATGATGCTAGTTCTTCTAGTAATGATATTGTTGATCCCCATGCTCTAAATGAAGAACTCTCAATAGTATGTGAAAAGTTAATTGAAAAATATAAGATTTTGAAAAAGAAAAGTCTAGAAATTGAAAAGAAAATAAGTGTTTGCATTCTAGACTTGATTGTGTTTGCAAGAAAAGGTTGAGGTCTATAATGAAAGGGATTCATTAAGATCTCAATTAGAACTTGCACTTAAAGAAAATGTTTTTGAAAAATAAAAATGATTGCCATGCTCTTTTGAAGAAAAATGATAACTTGTCTTCAAAAGTTGATTTTATTTTAAAAGAGAATGTTGATTTGAAAAATAAAATCATTTCTATTTCTAATGATTTAAATGTATGTTTAGAGAAAAACATTGTTTTGCAAAATAAGATGGATGCACATGTTTGCCATGCTAGTGTAGCTTCCTCATCTAGTCTACCTAATGCATGTACCTCTTCTTCTAGGATCAATGATGATATTTGTATGTTAAAGAAGAGAGTAGATTGTTTGGGCTCCACTATGAGCCAATGTGCCATGAACCACACACGCTTGGAAACCTTGGTTCGAAAGAAACAAGTTCCATCATCTATGCATGCACACCCATCACGGCATACACATGCTCCTCACGGACACACTTCTCACATGTATGCTCATGTGTACACTTGTACACATGTGGACGTAGGGGCCACCTTGCTAAATTTTGTTATGATAGATTACATACTCCTAATTTAGCAAAGAATTTTGTTTGGGTTAGAAATGAGACTAACCCCATGGACCCAATAAGAGATGGGTACCAAAGACCACCCCTCCTATTATTTTTGATGTAGGTGTGGGCTCTCACATGACGTGAGAGTGATGACACCTTGGAGTGGATGCATTCCGGACTTAAAGGAAATCATATGGATGCATCACTTTCAAGGGAAGGTTTGGTGGAGAGGACCACCATGTTTTGGAGACAAGGAGAGTTGCTTCTTCGGTTTTGGTAACAATCCTTTACTCCCATTTATTGTTTACATGCTTTCCATTTCATTGCTTATAGCATGTTTTGATGTTTTATAGCATGTTTCATTGTCTATGGATTAGTATGTTCATTCCATGTTTATTAGATCCTTGACATACATGTATAGTATTTGAGACACACATGCTTATTTGATTCACATTAGTGTTCTCACCGTTTGTTTAAGCTATAATGTACATCATGAATCTAATACATGTGAATTTACATAGTAATCATGTCTAGTTTTATCATGATGATTTTTATATTGTGTTTTGATGCTTCATATTTTGAATATATGTTTAGATGTTTGTTTTCATTAAGACTAGTTATATACTTGTACATAGAGTGGGCTACAAATAAATCTATATATGTTGAGCTTGATTGCTTATTTGAACCATTAGATGTGCTAGTATAGTCTAGTTTTGATGATTCATACATTTCAAACTTGTATTCCATTTTGGAATTAGTTTTATGATTGTGTATTTCACTTCATGTATATGTTTGTATTGCCAAACTTTAAGATATACATGTATACCCCTTGAGTCATTTGCCTTTCATGCAAATCTATATTATGGACTCAAAGTGTGTTTAAGGGATATGTATGTATACTTCTTGTGTTGACAAATCATACATATACCTTGAAATGAAAATTGCTTTGATGAAAATTTAGCCTTACATGTTTTCATGTTTATGTGTCAATATTTAACTTCATGTTTATGTCCATCTTATCCAAACTATTGACTATACATGAGTATCCTTTTTGAGCCACGTGCCTTAATGCATATATCTTGTGGACTCGTTATGTTTTGGATATGTATGTATACTATAGTTTGTATTAGACATACATATGCCTTGAAGATTAGATAGTTTTGATGATTTCGTGTTTTAAGGAATAATTGAGTCTTATTTATGCCTAATTGAACTTGAGTGTTTGATATGATGTGGATTCCATGTTTATGAAAAACAATTTTGTTTTATTCCTTGCTTGAAGGATTTCGTACTAGTTAACAAATTTTTCCATTTAACTAGTTGCGATATTCTTCATTTGGTAGAGTTTTTCAAACAAAACTAAATTTTCAAATCTATTTTTGAAAACCCCTACCATCAAAGGGTGGTAGGATGGGAGATCATGTTCATGTATGCCCTAAATTGAAAATCTTTAAAACTTGAATTATGATTGGGTGGTAGATAATATGATGTATACACTTAAACTTATTGTTATGTAAATTGGTATCATTGAACTCTTTCAATTAGTATCATTTTGATCTTCTTGTATACTCATATATATTTTGTATGTATGTATGCTTTAAATTCCAAGTATATCAATTTCTATTGGTATCTATCTTTCATACATATATATATTTGTGTTTATGCTAGTGCTTGAGTTTCAATTTTGTTTAAATTGATTACTTTTAAATTGTTATCAAGACTATGCATGTCTTTAGTTTGTATCTCATAAGGGGGAGAAAATATGATTTTGTATTTTGGTATTTGTACTCCCACACTTTATGTTTAAAAAAAAATTGTTTATATGTTTTAAAAAATGAACAATTCTTACAATTGGTATCAATGTTTCTATGTAAATCTTTTCAATTGGTAAAATTTTTTCATTAGATATTTTCAATTGGTATCAATTTGATTCATGTTGTATATACTCATATTTTGTTCTTTCATGTATGTATGCATCTACTTCAATTGATATTATCTTTTCATACATATATGTGATCTTTTGTGCTTGATTTACACACGTATATTATATACTATATGTTTGCTTATCAAGATTTTGGTTTTTAAAAAAAAAAAAAATATTTGATATGAACTTGTGTTTTGTATTGCCTATATGCAAGGAGAGCTTAACATCTCTCTTACATATAGATTCATGTTGAGTGTATTGTGTATTGAGGAGCTTAACATCTCTTCTTTATATGGTACACGTGTGTAGGGGGAGCTTCACATCTCCTCTTATGCATTACATAATATGTGTTATGTGAATTGGGGCTTGTCATCCCTTCTTCATGTAATGCATATGTGTAGGGAAGCTAACTTAGCGTCTTCCTCTTCATGAATGTATATAGCATATAACATATATTGATTCTTGTTTATTGGTATCAAGATGCTTCATTGACATATTTTTAATTGATATCATGTTTGTAGTCACCCCTTATTGATTTTTTTTGTTTTAGACAAAAAAAAGGGGGAGAACATTGTCTTTTATTGTTTTTGATTAACAAAAAGGGGGAGAAAGATTTTACCCCTCGTTTTATTTATGGTTTTGATTACCCCTTTGTTGATGATTGACAAAAAGGGGGAGAAGTATTTGTGTTTTATATGCATGCTTATGTTTATGCATATATTATTTGTAATCTCAAGATTATTAAACATGAAACATGCACATGCATAAAAATATCAGTTTAATAAGTTTAATTGATTTATAGAGTTTGCTTTGTAATTGGTATCTAGAGCATATTTTATGTTGAATATTCCATTGGTATCTAGAGCACCATGTTTATATGCATTTGTCATGCATTGCATATTATTGTTTATTTGTTTATGCATGAGTTAAGGGGGAGCTTCCTTGAAGCTTATCTTTAATCCATGCATATATAACTCCATGAGTTTTGTCATCATCAAAAAGGGGGAGATTGTTGGCCCAATGGCCTTCCACTCTAGTTTTGATGATGATCAACACTCATGTAGTTATGTTTACTAATATTCTTGTGTTTCTAAGTTTCAGATCATTAACAGGATATTAGTTGGTGATTAGCTTCAACAAGGAGTTTAGAAGCTATTCATGATGATTCCGGTGCCAAAGCTTAAAGATCATACCTTTGCACTTGGAGAATCACGGAGTTTGGACCGAGTCTACTTGAAGATGAAGATCGTCAAGAAGACTTAGGTATCTAGTTTAGAGTTTGTGTTTTAGATCCATTTGTAAAGCTTAGTTTAGTTGATATGCTCAAGTGCACAAAACACACACGTTTCATGATTTGGTTTTTGGTTTTCATGAATAGTTTATCAAAACAAGTTTAATTGATATATGTATAGTTGCTTCATTCTATACATGCATGCTTAATTTTTTAAAACAAACTTATTTTGACTATCCTATTCATGTTTTGGAAAATTCTAGTTTGATAAAATACAAGTTTTGTTTTTGATAAAATTGGCAAGACACAAAAATGAATTGATATGATTGATATATGTCTTGAAATTTTTATCACAAGTTTGGTTATCAAAGTAAAATGATAAAACAAGTTTTAGAAAAACAATTTTTTAGAAAAACAGTTTTTATTGTGATTAAAACTATTTTTTAGATTTACTGTGATTTTATGGGATTTTTATTGAGTGAAAAGACCTATTTTCAAATCCCGTATCTGTGCAGTTCTGCACTGTGCCTGCCAGGCCAGTACGGTCGACCGGACCGGTCGACCGCACCAAGGGCCGGTCGACCGGCCGGTCGACCGATGTGCACAGACGTGCACGTCTGTTAGGCACAGTGGACGGTCGACCGGACCGGTCGACCGGGTTGAGAGCTCTGCTCTCGGGAATTTTCGGTCGACCGGACCGGTCGACCGCTGCTGCCCAACGGTCACATTTTTGACCGTTGGCGGTCGACCGGGCCGGTCGACCGGCAGCTGGTCAGACTGCCACATCAGCCTAACGGCTAGTTTTTCCTAGGGGCTATATAAACCCCATCTCTTTGGGGATTTTGGCTAAGATTTTTAAGAAGAAAAATACCAGTTTTCTGAAGTGTTTAAAAGAGTTTTAAAAGAGTTTTAAGTGCTAACAAGATTTATTCTTTGTGTTTTTGGGTTTTGGAAAAATCAAAGAAATTGGAATTTGGGATTTTTGTATTGGCTTTCATTCTTTATCTTTTACAAGAAATTTCCCAAGTGTTTTCTTTGAGTTCTTGTTTTCCAAAACACATAGTTTCCACACTTGAGCTATCATACTATCCTAAACTATTAGGATCTTATTTTTGTGGAAAAAGAAAAAGAGAGAGTTTGAGGTTGTTGTTGTAAACCTCTTGTGTTGTAACCCTCCTTTTATTTGTGAATCCCTCTTCGGTAGAGGTGATCGGAGTGGTATTGGTTTGGATCCCTCAAGTGTGAGGTGATTGGGATTGTGTTTGTAAGCCTCTTAGGTAGAGGTGTGGTTGTTGGTTGACACCTCTAGTGTGAGGTGTTGTGGTTTGTATTGAGAGAGGAGTTCGGTACTCCTTGAGTTGTAGAAATCCTCTTCGGTAGAGGTTCCCTCGGTGGGAGTTGAGATAGTGGAAATCCTACACGGTGGTGTAGGCGGGGATGTAGAGCAAGGTGCTCGAACCTCGAAACAAATCTTGTGTTTTGCGTTTTGATCCATTGTCTCTCTAACTCTCTCTCTCTCTCTTATAATTGTGCAAAGCATCATTTCATACAAGCATCATACTTTCATAGCATTCATATTATATACATTGCTTGTGTTGCCTTGCATCTTTCATATTGTAATTTATCCTTGATTGCTTGGCTTGATTGTGTGTGCACATATTTCATATTGCTTGGATTGCTTGTGTGTGTGCCTAACTTGTACTCATCCAACAAGAGCTTCACATAGCGCCTCAACCCATTTCAAGGGGAATCAAGGGGAGTTAGTCCAGAGCCTCGCAAGGGGAATTCGGCTACACTTGTTATATTGTATTAGTTTGTGCATAACTTGCATTAGCTTCCGCATTTAGCGCACTTAGTTTGCATTAAGTTTCTTAGATTAGCACTTACACCTATTCACCCCCCCTCTAGGTGTTTTTCAGCTGAGGGTTTTCTTTTTTTTTCTGATTAAAATAATTAAAAAATATGATAATTAGGAGACATGTCTTAAATGTCCCTATATATTTTTATTACAATTTTAAAATAAGATTATCATGGTGAAATAGTAATTAAATTAGTGCATGTTACGTGTTCGATGAAATGCCAACAATAACAAAAATCGACGACAACGCAAAATAACTTACCCGAAACGCTTCTCTTCAGTCTGAATCTTCTTTCATCACCTTAGAGTCCTGGGAGAGAAGGTGCCCATGCCCACGCAAGGTGTGTGTGCCGCCATAGGGTCATGCGCGGCCGTCGACGGTGGATCTCGCGGACGACGACGGAGGCTCGCCGGAGAGGATCGGCTGCTGCTGTCGGAGATCACGGAGGCTGGAGAGAGGGGCTCCCGACGGAGAAGATGCGGTGCTCGGGATCTCGCGCTCGCCGGCTGGGAGATGGAGCTCCGGGGGTTCGACTCGGCCGAGGGGGCTGCCGTCGACAGTGGACCTCGCGGAGGATGATGATGGCCCATGGAGCTCGCCATAAAGGATGTAGGTCTCCTCGCGCTTGCTGGCGGAGCGTGGACGGCCATAGCTCGGCCTGAGGAGCTGTTGGTGCTCTGACAGTGGTGCAAGCCAAAAGGAGAGGAAGGAGGGGAAACCATGGAGTGATGTATGGAGGCGGAGGCTTGGGGTTTATATAGAGGGGGGGAGAAAAACGTGAGTGAGAGATAGAGGGAGAGAGAGAACGTGAGAGAGAGAGAGGGGAGGACGCAGGTGGAGGTCGTGGGGACGTGGTGCAGGGGGAGTTGCCGGCTGGGGAGAACGTGGGGAGGAAGAAGAGGAGCAGGACGTGTGTTTGTTGGGGAGAAAAAGATGAAGCAGGAAATGATTAAATAAATAACCTGTGGCCCTTGACCACAAAACAAAGTGGCGAAGTGGTGGAGGCGTTAGGATATGGTGGAATGGGACATGGGTTTGAATCTTAGCAGTCAAAGAAGTTTGGTTTTCTGTTCTTTGAAAAAATAAAGGGTAAAGGAAAGACAGGTTTATAAAAATGGCTACCCCTTTATAATAAAAGCCAAGTGGCCAGGTGGTTAAAGCATTAAACTTATATGGCATTGGGCTTGGGTTCGAAACTTGACTCAAATGCTGAATTTCTAATTTTTATTTTACTTTTATTTTTATTTCATTTTCTTTGAAATTAAATATTTAAGCATTATTTTATTGGATTAAACTCTATTAATTCAGAAAAATCCTCAAAAATAGAAAATGTCATCCTGAACATTGTTGTGAAGTCAGATTTCCAAAATTCATCCCCGATTGTTAATTAAAAATCCCAGAGTCAGCCTATGTCACCGATCGACCCCAAATTGAGATTCTTCTCCAATAATTCCCAAAAAAAATTCCAAAATTCTAGTAAAATTATAAATAATGAAAAATAATATCTTGAGTTGAAATTGCCTCAACCGACTATCAGGATGATTAAATCATCACCAGATATTAGTATTGACATACGTATATTGGGAACCAAGGGTTACAATCCTACCCACCTTATAAAAAGAATTTTGTCCTCGAAATTCGACCAGACATCGACATATGAGTCAAAGCTGAATCTATGAGAGATAGGTTATCCCAGAAAATGCAACTTAGATTTAGAATGCTGCCTATAGTGAATGATGCGAGGAGACTTCCTGCTGTAGAATTGTTAAATTGTATGTTTTCGCATGTAACAATGGATTCTTTGTGTTGGGAGTTCATCCTTTTTTTTTGTTGATAAGTTAAGTGAGTTAGTTGGCAGCTGATATCCTGCCACCGCTCCCCTCTCCTTCCCCTCTCCCATGTCCACCCGCCCGCCCGCTGTCGCTCTCCTTTCCTCTCTCTCCTGTCCAATCGCCGGCCGCCGCTCTCCTTCCCCTTCTTCCTCCTCCTCCGCCTTCGCGAGAGAGAGAGAGAGAGAGAGAGAGAGAGAGAGAATATTGCTCGCCATCCCAGACGCCTGCATCTCTCCCCTCACCCTCCTTCCTCTTCCCCCTCCTTCGCCGCTATCAATCTTGATCGGTCGGTTCTCACCGCTTTGCGACATGCTAATACAATAATCTTTTGTTTCTATTTCTGACCATTTCACTCCAACACTACGTGCAATGCACAAGAATTTACTAAACCATTCTACTCTTTTTAGTTTTGCTTAGATGGGAATTTTTCTTATGTGTCTCCTCGACACTAATTGTTAATTTTGCTTGCCATTACTATAATCAATTTTTTTCACAAATTTAGCGCCTAATAATTTCATAATAAGGTCACAAACAAAGATAGACTTCCCAAAACGAATCCCAACTGTTGCTAAAGATCTCATGTTTCCATAAACTTTCCATCTCTTCGTACCAAATCAAAAACAAGCTTCCAATATTACAGTTCAAAGGCAACTAATTCAACCAAAACAAACAACAAAGATCAGAAAACAAGAAAGAAAGAAATACCTCCGATCTCGTGACAACTAAATCCTGCGACCCTTTCCTGATCCGCTTCCTCGACCTCCTCCCTCCGTCTCCGCTTTCCCTCTCGATCTTCGCCATCTGAGCGAAGTCCGCGAGAGATCCGGCGGCGTCGAGCTCCATCTCCCCCAATCTCTTCGACCCGCATTCCATCTCGCCCTCAGAGCTCGAACCATAGCTGAGACTCGAGCTAGGGTTAGGGTTTGATCTCCCAGCCACCCCCATTGTTTCGCCTTCACTGGCCATTGACAATGGCATCCAACTGAAGAAATAGCGAACAACGAGCGGCGGAGCGGGGCTCTGCTCAAATATCCCCCTCCGCCCCCCTCCCCAAGCGGCCGCCACGTGTAAACCGCCAGGTCCCCGATCCCCCAGAGTCCACAGCCTCTCGCCGCGTAGAACCGAGAGCTGGCCCGCCAAGCAGCGCTCCAACACGTGGCACGCGGCGGCGATGTGGGCGGAGTGCTGTCACCCCGCCCCCACGTGGGGCGTCACGGGGGCCTGTCCACTGAGGAAAATCCTCGTCGGTGGGGGCATATGAGGAATTTTCCACGGAGGATGCGCCGGCTTTGGCGGGTCGCGAATCGGGCAGCGCCAATGGGGGGATGTTGTGAGAGCAGGACGTTTTAACACGTGGCTCTCTCCCAGTCGTCCGATTGCTTGCGCTCGAGTTTCATTGTATAAAACATTCAATGACGATAAGGTCATCTGCTTTCAGGGGCCCTTTAAAGGTCACTGGCCCACACAATAGAATGAGAAGTTCATGAACAGTTATTGGACATACTCAAATAGAAAGTTTTCTAATCAGAAAATGAATGTTCTTATTTTTCTTGTAAAAAAATTTTTATCGGACATATTTAATTAGTGCTTATGAATACGTTCATTCTCATTCCTGATGACAGCTCATAGATCGATGATTTATGACGTTATAGAGAGAGATGACGGGTGCTCCCTAAAAATGGAAGACCAGTGGAATTCTTTTTTCTTTTTCATTTTCAGGACAGTTCACGTGATACCTAAGTTAGGGCTCTATACTCTTAGTACTAGGCTCACTCGTAATGAGTGGAAGTGAGTTGTGAGAAGTTTCATATTAAAATCTAGCTAGATTCAGATTCTCTTTTTTGCACTAAAATTAGAAGGTGGCTCAAGTCGACAATCTATTATTTCATAAATGATTGTGATTCTGTCTGAATATAAAAATAATTATGAGCAAAATTCACAAAGAGTATAATGTTACTTATAAAAAATATTGAACCGCAATCATTCATTAGAATTATTGTATGGCAAAGATTGTCACAAATAAAAGAATCCAAATTCATCTTTAATGAACTTTTTTCTTCTTTTGAATGTAGCCGGAATTTGAATTTAAGAATTTATACAACTCACTAGTCAGCGAGTCAGAGCACATTAGATTTTTTTTTTTTTCTTTTTTTTTTTTTTTTTTTTTTTTTGTTTTTGGGTTTGGAGTTAAAAGTCTAGACTTACACGTGGAACCAGTCAGACTACTCTAATGTGGTGCAGAGTGGCAGTCGGCAGTTTAATCTTCTGACTAAAACCCACCAATGACAACATCCAATACCCAACAGACACTTCCACATGCCATTTTAGATGCCACCTTTGACTCTATCTCCACTTCCCCTCTCCTCTGCTTTAAATTAACTCAAATCAAATTACACAACCAAAAAAGAAGAAGAAGAAGAAGAAGAAAAATGGCGTCTCTTCAGATCTATTCGTTCCTCTCCCCCAAACTCCCCGCCACAAGAATCGAAACCAGGGCCCGGTCCTTCCCCAGCTTCCTGGATCTCGCGCCCGAATCCAAACCCGAAACCCTCTCCATCGACATCCAATACCACGAACCCGGATCCAAACCCGACTACCACGCGGCCGTCATCGGGTGCGGGCCCGCCGGGCTGCGCCTCGCCCAGCAGGCCAGCGCCCGCGGGATCCGGGTCTGCTGCGTCGACCCGGACCCGCTCCTGGGCTGGCCCAACAACTACGGGTCGTGGGTCGACGAGTTCGAGGACATGGGCCTCGAGTCCTGCCTCGACTACACGTGGCCTTTGGCCACCGTGCTTATCGACGATGAGAAGGCGCCGGAGCATCTGGGACGTCCGTACGGGCGGGTTTCGAGGGGGAAGCTGAAGAGGAGGCTGGTGGAGGGCTGCGCTGAGCACGGGGTTCGGTTTCACAAGGCCAAGGCGTGGACCGTGGATCATGAGGTATATCATTGTCAACCGGTACCTGATCCGCTTCGTTATCGGGTTCGGGTTTCAAACTTTACAGATTATTTCATGTGCTCAATGGATACGGGCACGAGCAAATGAATTTGAAATCTTGAAAAATAGATAGAATATCCTAACTCGTGTCTGACACGACATGACTCTATATTTGAAGTGTTTATGATACCTCGATACCTCACCAATGACCGATGTTGCGTACATGTGACCCAGGAGTTCAGGTCAAAGATCAGTTGCTCCGATGGCTCGGAGATAACGGCAAGCCTCATTGTCGACGCCAGCGGATTCAGCAGCCCATTCATCGACTACGGCAAGCCGAAAAAGCACAACCCCGGCTACCAAATAGCCCACGGCATCTTAGCCGAGGTCGACTCTCACCCCTTCGACCTCGACAAGATGCTCCTAATGGACTGGCGAGACTCCCACCTTGATAACGAGCCCTACTTGCGGCCCACAACAACAAAACCCCTACGTTCCTCTACGCAATGCCGTTCGACTCAAACCTCGTATTCCTCGAGGAGACGTCGCTCGTCAGCCGCCCGGTCCTGTCGTACACCATGATCAAGAAACGGATGGTGGCCAGGTTGAGGCACCTGGGGATCAAAGTCAGGAGGGTGATTGAGGAAGAGAAGTGTTTGATCCCAATGGGAGGGTCACTCCCCAAAATCCCCCAAATGTTATGGGAATGGGGGGCACGTCTGGGATAGTTCACCCTTCAACTGGGTACATGGTGGCCAGAGCTCTGAGAGCAGCTCCAACAGTAGCTGATGCAATGGCAGAGTGTTTGGGCTCAACCAGAATGATAAGGGGAAGGCCATTGTATGGTAGAGTTTGGAGCAGTCTTTGGACAGCTGACATGAAACAGGAGAGAGAGTTCTATAGGTTTGGGATGGAGACTCTGTTGAAGTTGGATCTTAAAGGGACCAGGAGATTCTTCGACGCCTTCTTCGATCTGGACCCGTACTATTGGCAGGGGTTTCTGTCGTCGAGGTTATCGTTGAAGGAGCTTGCAGAGTTGAGCTTGTCGTTGTTCGGGCATGCGTCAAACTTGTCGAGGTTGGATATTGTTACCAAGTGCCCTGCACCTTTGGTTAAAATGGTTGGAAATTTGGCAGCACAATCTGTTTAGGTTTGAATGAATGTTTTGATGTGCTATGAAATCAGAGAGTGGGTTTGTACACAATGTGAAGCTAAAGGTTTAGTGGCAAGCATTTTCTTCATATAAATGAATAAGATGTAGTTTATTGGTACAGGTAATGCACATAAACAAATACCTATTTTGCGAAAAAGACGTGCAGCGAGGATGAGATCAGGCAAGCAAAGCTATCTTCTCATCACCTGAAGAAATACAAGAAAGAGACAACCATCAGCAAATGCATATGTTGAATACTTAAAACCTGTATAAATTTTCATACTAACAGAATTCAGCATCAAGGATGCCATCAACAATACGAAATACCCCTAAATTATTTCAGTAATCAACTGACAGCATATTTATGCCAAGTCCTAAAACTCTACAAGAAAACTTTCATAGAAACAAAACAAATATGGAGACCACACAAACGCCGGAAAAGTTTCTCAGGTTGATCAACACCGAGCCACCCGACAATTATATACCTGCCTGTTCGCGAAAATCAAGGACCGTCTCCATAGAGAAGATCACTCACACATCACATTTAACAGAGGCTTATCATAGCCAAACCTGTTCATAAGGTGAAGCCCCAGCGCTCTTCATAAACCATCACAAAAACAAGGATTTGAACAACAAAACTCCTAATTTTTAAGCTCCAAGTTCCAACTTTGATTATCGGTTCAACTCTTTAACATGTTACAAGCCTGTCCATAAGGATTATTATCAATTCTTGAACAGGCAAGCAATCAGCAGTCTTATTGACTATTGAAACAGTTCCATCATAATTTGTTAACTAATATCAACGGGGGTTGGTGATCCATTTGCACCCAAGAAGCTAACAGGAGGATCTTGAACAAAGCCGGAACGTTTCAGCTTTCAGCTCACGCAGCATCAACATTATGCCAACCTTTTGTGCATGGTGGTATGTTCATGAATTCATCAAATTCCTTCACATGAATGTCACAGCACTTCCACTGCATAAAAACCAATATGGAATTATAAGACGGAGCATCCTGAGGAAGGTCTGCTGGTACTAAAAATAATTAAAAATAATTACTTAAAAACATCAAGTGGTAGAACATAAATCGAGAAAATACAAGAGAGGAAGCTTACCCCTCTTATCCTGTCATGGAAAATTGCAGGACCTGGATGATATTCACATGCTGTCTCATGGTTATCCTTCCCTTTGAAGGTCTTGCCACATCCTTTATTTCTGCAAGTTTGGGGCTCATCCAAGCCAACTATTTTCTTGACTGGCGCCGGTGTGATCTTAACCTGGTCATTTTCTGCAGCACTCAGCAACACAGCTGGCTTTGAAGGCCTGGGTTGGGCACCTGAAGAAAATACTATCAGTTTTATTCAATAATTTATGCATGAGATCAAGGCCTCTAAATCCATTTCTGAACGAGGTTTAATCTGCCAAGCTGTTTGGACTGTGGGAGGAAATAACAAGAGTTCAAATTTGTTGCCAATTTCAAGATCTATCATGTCAGAAAGAGAAGCATACCATGATCAGAGCAGAAGAAGCCTTGGCGACATCTTGAACAATTAACATCACTTGTTTTGTTTTGCACAGCAGACGGAACGCGCTTCTGAGAGCTTGCTGATGATACTGCCTTTGTAACCGGCTTCTCAGTGGTATGCTTACCTGTCTTACATCTTCATTAATAGAAAAACGACTTGAGAAACTGCTGATGAGGCAAAGTCTAAATAGGTTTAACATTTAATTATTCAGAAATTAATTGAAATTTATAACCATGTTTCCAATCATATATGTAAGTCATTCTTCCATCTCTCTGTGCACCCATTAATTTTAGCATTTCCAACTTTCTGCTTCTGTTTGGTTGCGAGGAAAGAAATGAAAATTGTAGCATTTCAATGGTTGCAAGAAAGAAGTTGCTAAAGAATTTCATAGTGACCACTCTTTCTCCCTCTAACTTGGGTGTCCCCATCGCAATGCATGGCGGCACGAGCTAATTTACCATCTCCAGTAAAATATAGTTCCCTAGTTCTTTCTGAATACTACACAGTTTCTTTATAAGAAGGCAGTGACAAATTGAACTCAATGGGGAAACTTCTGGAGATAGGACGGCCACTCAATCTTTAAATGAGATGTATATATTTATTAATAGAGCTAGAAAGCATGCATTTCTCTCCAAGAGACAAAACTAGGAATTAAGAATATTGTAAGGGAGACATGAAAATACCATCCATCTAGACCGGTAGCTAGAGTTGGGAGGAATCATCATTCAGTTTCTAACAAAATCTTAAGTAAATTAGAGTGAAGCTGGAGACCAGATCCCCCTTCTCAAAAGTAAATGTTGTTCTAGATTAAAGGTAGTATAATTTATTATAGAGCACAATGATTAAAGAACTGATTTGATGATTGATTTATAGCAGTAAATAAGATTGTGGTATTAAATGATGAGCTTTCTCCACTGTAGTCATTATATTCAAAAAAAAATATGGAAAATGCCTATCATATCTGTCTAGTACAAACACCCAAGTCAAGGGAAGTAGCTTCCACTAAGCACAACTCTCATATAGAAAGTATCGCTTTTATGTTTCTGATAAATCTAACTGTAAGCAGCACAGTTCAGTTACAATGGTAATTTGTACATCAGCACTTTCAAAAGGAACAATATAAGGGTTTGTATGGTTGTCATAATTGGTCGTAATTCGTAAGTCGTAATTGGTAACTCTTTTACAGTTGTAAATGAGTTACACGCATATAAGTTTTAAGGTGTTTGGTTGGTAATATAAAGTTGTAAGTGAAAAAATGTACTGTGTTTTACGATGTCGTGGAAAAGTTGACCACAAAATTAACTATTTGGTGATTTTAAAAAAATTAATATTGCAAATAAATACTAAAAATACTAAATATTAAAAAATAATAATATAAATATAAAAAATAATACAAATTTGCATGACCACAAAATTAACTGTAAGTGGATTGTAAGTGAGTGGTAATTGGATTACAAGTGAGTGGTAGTTTGATTGCGTTAGTCTTTTACGAATTACGGTCCAAACAAACACCATAGTGTAATTGGGTTGTAAGTCATTTACAAATTACGATCTTTTACGGCCTTTTACGCGAAACAAACAGCCCCTAAATGGAGGCTCGGTAGTCAAAAGTAAATAATGTGTGTTCAAATATATGTGAAATTTGGCTATCTAAAACAAATGGTAGGTGATAAGTGATGCGTTAGGAAAAGGTTGGTACTACGGATATTCAAACAAGACCATTTTGGGAGCACTCTGACAAAAGAAGGAAAAAAAACTTGGTTACTATGAAAAAAAACCATTCAAAAATCAAAAACAATGCTACAGTAAAAACATTCTATAGTACAGGCATCATACTTGTATACTACAAGCAAAACTCTAGCATACGAAAAGGAAGCCAATAAGTGGTAAATTTTATCAACTTCTAATAGCGCTAATCATATTGCAATTCAAAGTTGCTACCAATTCACCAGCATTAGTAATCTGAGACTGAACAAATGTAAAATCTTACCCTGGAATTTCTAAGAATAAGCTGAAATCATGGCTTCTTTGCTTGCAACAGCTCCACTCTTTCATACCATCATGAAATATAGGCTGGAAAGTTCATCATACTTACATAAGGAATATGCAGAAGCTTCCAGAAATACAACTCAAGGGAAAAAAACCGTAAACTTTCACTTACTCCCTGAAATTTAAAAAACAAGCAGAGAAATCATTAGGGCACCTGCAACAATGATATGGCTATATTAGTGCAGAAAAGGAAGACAACTTAATCCTTACAATTACAATAATAATGATAAACATTACTCAATGACTGCAACATTATTTATATGATTGGACTTTACTAGTATAATTATTAACTTACTAGTATAATTATTAACTTAACTTTAACTTCAAATACCTAGGGAGAAACATTCAATAAGTTCAATTGGATGAGTTCATAGTCTGTTAAAGAAAAAAGGAATTCTAAAATTATTGTGCATGTTTGTTGGAGAGGATGATGTGAGGCATGTCAATGTGTTCATAACCATGCAACATAGATTATATATATACCCATTGGCACAAGCAGCCTTTTGCACAAGAACTAGAGAAATCCAGTTCCACTCACTAACACGGCATCATCCTTACGGGAATAACCCGAATATATCTCATCAGGCCACCATCCTCGTCGACCTCTCGGCACCTCCCCTCGTGGCTAACCACCGTCACTCACCAACCAGAACCCCAACAACTAGATCAAATCTAGAACACAACTTGAGTCCTCATTTTTTTTCCCCCATTCACACAAAGGTTTTTAACTCTAGTCTCCACAAATCACTGCAGGTAGGACCTAAGTTCCACGATCATCTCTCTTTTAAGCATTGCCATCAATCAGAACTGGGGCCACGCACACTGCATGCTCAAGCTCGACCCATGCCGCTCCTTGCAAAGAAAGATAATGACCTTTGGTTCCTCCAACCCATGCAACACCCAATGTCAACTCATGATCTCCTTGTTTGCGTTATCAATTCTCAAAGGTTTAGAAGAGTGAGAGTTCTGCTCTGAGGGACAATGGGCGGTGATGTGGGACGGAGCGAGGTTTTGGTTTTGTGGTGGGAATTTTGTGCAATTGGGGAAGAACAAAAGAAGAAAGGAAAGATATGATCGTGGATCGCAACCCGGATTTTGGCTTCACAGCCTATGATTCAATCCATGAGATTAAAAGCAATACCCAAAGCAAATAGCTTCATTTTTTTTATCAAAATCGTTCAATAACTTTTCAATTTTGCATTACATGGCTATATATATATATATATATATATATAATATATATATATATATATATATATATATATAGACTTGTATCCTTTCAAAAGGATTTGATCCCGGATCCTTCCCACTCAAAATCAACCCTCCAACATTCGAATACAAGATCCACTCCGTTGAAGTTGATCTATACTATTTCAAGTATCTATAAACCAAAAATCAAGCGTTTTAAATACTTTTTGCCCATCCATCAAGTAGGGAAAAAACGGACGGCCTAAATAGTGAGTTGGTTAGTTTAACGGTGTAGAACATTTGAAATCTAACAAAAATTAGTTTATAAGGGTTTTTAAATGTTTAGATCATAATGAAATGGCCGGATCGAGAATTTGTATGTCTAAAGACATAGATCTAACCAACTCACTACTTTCGGCCGTCCATTTTGCGTCGCTTGATGGATGGGCAAAAAGTATTTAAAACACTTGATTTTTGGTTTATAGATACTTGAAATAGTATAGATCAACTTCAACGGAGTGGATCTTGTATTCGAATGTTGGAGGGTTGATTTTGAGTGGGAAGGATCCGGGATCAAATCCTTTTGAAAGGATACAAGTCTATCTCTATATATATATATATATATATATATATATATATATATTATATATATATATATATATATATATATCTTACAATACGTACACCATACGTACAATTATTGATAATATCATATCTAACCAAATCTAGATTTAAATAACTCCTAAATCTCAATCAAATCTAACCATATCTAGATTCAAATAAATCCTAAATCTAACCAAATCATATCAAATCTTCTTCAAATCTAAATTCAAATCTAAATTCTAAATCTGAATAAATATTAGTAAATTTGAACCATCTGATTCTCATCATTCTCCCCGGCTTAAAAGCATTCATCTCCAGTGAATGCAGTGGTAAATAGTAAGGCAAGCACGAGAGAGATCTAGTGGCTGTTGTTGGAGGCAGATCTGGTGAAGTTGACTTTAATGATCGGGTAAGAAAATCAGAGATGATGGGGCATGTAGTTGTTGGCATCGCATTGTTGCTATCGTCAGAGAAAGGGAAGGGAGGCGGCGTCACGGTGAAGGATTTTCGAGAGAGGAACCCCGGGGGGGAAGGCTGCCGAAGTGGCGGGGCTGGACTGCAAGGGTGAAGTTGGATTATGATAGAGGATGAAGATGAACCAGGAGGATTTTGAATTATCATGTGATTTTTGAAAGAGATGTGGATTTTGAATTACCAGGTGATTTTTGAAAGAGATGTTAGTGATTTCTTTT
Source organism: Agave tequilana (assembly GCA_038442645.1). Lineage (NCBI taxonomy): Eukaryota > Viridiplantae > Streptophyta > Magnoliopsida > Asparagales > Asparagaceae > Agave > Agave tequilana. The sequence goes on along the minus strand of JAVJIF010004876.1, from coordinate 32,262 downwards.
TTGCTGCAGTATACATTTTTCTTATCTAAAGAAGAGAAGGAAAAAAATTGATACCAGATTTTAGCTCTGATACCAAATTGATGTGGGACAGAAGGTGATTTAGGGTTTGTGGTGGAGATTTTGTGAAATTGGGGAAGAACAAGAGAATAAAAGAAAGATATGATCGCGGATCGCAATCCGGATCTTAACGACACCGCCTATGATTCAATCTATGGGATTAAAAATCAATGCCCAAAGCAAATAGCTACATTTTTTATCAAAATCATTCAATAACTTTTTAATTTTCCACTACATGGCTATATATAGCCTACAATATGTACACCATACGTGCAATTATTAATAACATCAAATCGAACCAAATCTAGATTTGAATAACTCCTAAATCTCAATCAAATCTAACCATATCTAGATTCAAATAAATCCTAAATCTAACCAAATCATATCAAATCTTCTTCAAATCTAAATTCAAATCTAAATTCTAAATTTGAATAAATACTAGTAAATTTGAACCATTGATTCCCATCAGGTGATCTGCTAAACTGATGGGGACAACATACCAACTTTTTTCGCACCTATCAGCGTCGCCGCCGTCGTGTTACATCTCTACACCTTTAATTTTAATTTTTTACTGGCCAATTGTTTAGTCCACGTGTCGTAGTTGTATTTGGTTTTCGTTTTAGCCCATTTGGACTTCATTTGAGTCAGTATTTAGGTTGAGATTAGGTTAGTTGGTCATGTTTATTTTCAGCATGTTTTTTTTTTTTGTTGTTTTTCATTTAGTCTTATATCGGAAGTGAGTTGAAACTTGTACTCATGTGAGGCCTATTTAAAGGGCCCAACTCAATGAATACAACAACAACTAAGCCATTTGTCCCAAGTATTTGGGGTAGGCTACATGAACCAAAAGAGAATTACACCGGATCGGGCACATGGATCAGCTTTCTCCACTCATTCCTATCGAGTAATATGCCCAACTCAATGAATAAAGCAATGAAAATTTTTGATTAAAAATATTTTGTTTCTTGGTATTTGTTTGATCTATTTGAATTAAAATCAACAGGTGGTGAAGCCTAAAATCGGGTTGCGATCCGTATTCATATCCCACTCTAAATTTTAGCCTTTGATCCCACATCGATTTTGGTATCAGAGCTAAAATTCCTACTCTTTTATTCAAAATAAAAAATAAAAAAATCGCAAATTACTCTTCATCGACTTCACTTCTTTCCCCCCAAAAACCCTAACCCCTGTTCCTCCGCCGCCACTCCCCCTTCGTCGACGTCAATGTCACTACCGCCCATCAACCTCATCGCCGACCCCACAACCTCGTCGTCTCCTCCCTCTCTGCCCTCGATGTCGATCTCCTCCACCTCCCTCTCTTCTCTTCCCTCCCTCTCGACTTCGAGCTCATCTGACTGTGCCGACGCCGCCAACTCGCAGCCGTCTAGATCTGGACATTGCAGATCTCGCCGTCGAGATCTCGCTGACAGCTGTTAGATCCTCGCTGCACGACTCTAAGCCCTAGTGCCGCTCACCTTCACCATCGCTAGATCTGCATCACCTCCGCACCACCACCAGCCTCCAGGCCTCCAACACCACCACCAGGGCTTGGTAGCGCCAACGCCGCTGTCGCCAATCGAGATCGAGTGGGGATCAGGTCTGAAGTCTTCGGGTTTACATCACCCTACCTAACCCGATATCGACTCGATTCACCACTGAGCCACCGCGAGACGACGTTGATGTCATCGGCTTAACCCGAACCCACCTGAGCCACCCGAGCCAACCTGAGCCTCCCGAACCAACCGTGAGCCGACTCGAGTCGCGGCTCAGACCCGAGTTGACTTAGAAGCATAGCTGAGTTGACTCGGTCCAGACTTGGTTCTGGCTCAGCCGAGTTGATTCAAAAGTCATTTAAGGCCCGATTTGATCCTGATTTGCATCGTTTTCGAGGCAGTACTTTTCCATATCATACCCTGATGTCCAGGACTTTCGTGGGTGACTTTCAGGTATCGGTAGTGGGTATTTCTTCAAGATAATATTAATTTTATCGATTCTGCTTCTTTTCCAACAACATTAGAAATTATCTCGATTACTCCTAAATTGGTTTATCTTGGTTGTGAGCGTGTGAATCTGTTAATCTTTCTTTACTGTAATTTGATTATTAAAATAGAAATAATTCCTGAATTAGACACTTGATTAATTTTCTTGACGCAACATTAAAACGACTATCGTTACTTTATGATTTCTATTATTTCATCATCTTAATTAAATCATTGATGCTTAAAAGTTTGACAAGTTGTGGAATAATCTAGTGGGCGTCCATAATTGAGCTATTTTCTTAATTATCGTGTGCATTCCACATTGGAGCATTGTTAGGTGTTCGTATTAGTTTTCATTCTTATTAGGGTGCATTTAGACCTGACTTCGTTGTTGATTTGCATCGCTTGTTTGCTAAAAACTCATCACTTTAGATCATAATTTTTACAAAACACCATGTCATCTAGGTTTTGCTTTTAAGAACACCATGTTGCATGCCCATTCGTAGTGAAACACAGTACCACCTTCGAGACCCAATTTCTGAGATAGACCCAACATTGCTAGCATTGCAAAACTCGTAGAAGTCTTGTCCACCGAATTTGGCAATGTCGAGGAACAGCTGATAAGCGATAGGAAATACTTAGACCGATTAGAATATAAGACCACCGAGAATGTTAGTTAGAATGGACCTCGACCTGAAAATTGCACACCTAGGTATAATGTTCAACCTGATCACGATGGAATGGAATGAACTTGGGGAACATTAAACTAGAAGCACCCACCTTTGATGGTCATTGGATCCCCAAAATTTTATCGATTGGACGTCGGACGTGGATTATTATTTCAACTGGTATAATATGTCTGATGAAAGACTAATCCGATTTACCAAACTGAAATTGGTTGGTCAAACTAGACAATATTAGACTAATATAGAAAAGTTGATGACTCTTAAGAGACAGAAGCCCGTCCAGACTTGAGATGAGATGAAATTGAAACTCTAAGAGAAATATTTGCTTGTGTTGTACAAACGATGTTTCCTTGATCAATGACAGCATTTGACGCAAGCAATCAATCAGTGGCAGTGTATATCAAGTTTGATGAATTTCTGGTTAGGTGGGGCGAAAATAAGTCTGATGATGTAGTCTTGTCTAGATTTCGCCCAAGACTTGCGAAGATCTTAGACGCAAGCTCTTTGTGTGAGACATCTCCACTTTAGAACAGGCTTATTAGTTTGTCCAGGATCTAAATCGCTCTCAAGCTTTTCCTTGCACTAGACGCACAGACTATAGAAATAATACCAACAGGACCACCACTGTCAAGTCCTAGCTTAGTCAGTGTCAGTCCCGTTTTGGATCTAGTAATTCTACTCAGAAGTGTGATGATAAAGACATAAGAGTTTACAGTGAGTCATCTAGATCGGGTCAATATAATTGATGTTTCAAGTGTCAAGAATTTGATCACATTGCTACCCAGAGTCCGAGTAAGACAAGAACTTTATTATTAAAACTCAAACAGTGACCAGGATGACTTAGAGGAGATTTTTCATGACCCTCAAGGAGATGTTTGAGAAGATGAGCTTGTTGTTGATCAGGCTACCACTTTAGGATGTCTTTCGAGCATACACACACCTTCGATTGATGATGTGGATGGGATTACTCGTCGGCTTAGTGTAATGAGGGTGCACTTTACCTCAACCCAAGGAGAGTGAAGACTGGCGTCAATTCAAAATATTTCAAACTCTCACTAAAATACGTGACAAAAAATGTCAGGTCATGATTGGTAGTGAGGGTTGTGTAAACGTCGTCACCTCGAACATGGTGATTAAATTTGGGCTGAACGTTGTTCCCTATCCTCAATTATATAAAGTGTCTTGGTTGAACTCTGCGTCCATCAACGTTAAAGAAAGATGTCTTGTCTCGATCCAATTTGCCACTTATTCGGACGAAATTTGGAGTGGTCTAGTCACCATGGATGTTGGCCATATCATCTTAGGCAAACCATGGTTGCATGACTGAGATGTCACTATTGGGTGCTCTAACTTTTGTTCATTTGTCCATAACGAAAAGAAGATCAAACTAGCCCCAATGTGACCTTCCCCTCCGCCTAACACTAAACGGCCTGGTCCATCTAGCAGCAAAAAACATTAAATTTGATCGGTCCAAAGTCTCTCAACAAGGATATTGCTAAACTACAATTGTGATTCTTATTGCTAGGAAAGTTACTAATAACTCCCAAGAACAGATTTCTTCTGCGACAGTCCCAATATTGAAAGAGTTTGTTGATCTCTTCCAGAAGAACTCCCAGATAACCTACCTTCAATGCGTGATATTCAACATGCCATAGATTTTATACCGGGAGCTACCCTTCCTAATTTGCCTCACTACAGAATGAATCTGACCTAGCATGTCGAACTCAGAAGGAAAGTTGATAAACTGTAAGCTAAGGAGTTCATTAAAAAAGTGAGTCTGTGGGTTATGCCAGCACTATTAACTCCTAAGAAAACGGTTCTTGGAGGATGTGTGATGATAGTCGCGCCATCTACATAATTATAGTGAAATATCGGTTCCCCATTCCTACATTAGATATGTTTGATATAATGTCTGGAGCCACCATTTTCTTAAAGGTTGATTTGAAAAGTGTTTACCATCAATTTGGATTCACCCAAGGAATGAGAAGAAGATTGCATTCAAGACAAAAGATGGTGTATGAGTGGATAGTCATGCCTTTTGGACTAATAAATGCTCCCAGCACCTTCATGTGCGTGATGACTCAGGTACTACAACCCTTTATGGGTAAATTCTTGATCGTGTACTTTAACAATATATTGATTTACAGTAAGACACCGGAGCAACATATTGATCATCTTAGTCAAGTCTGCTGCACCTTGAGAAATGAGAAATTATAAGCAAATTTAAAAGAATGTGCCATCGTGACTGATCAAGTTATATTTTTGAGATTTGTTGTGTCTTCTCAAGGGGTTTCTGTGGATCTTAGAAAGTTCAGGCGATTGTAGTGGCCCAAACCCCGAAGTATTCGCAATGTAAGAAGTTTTTATGGGCTTGCAACTTTGTACAGATGATTTATAAAAAGGTTTAGCACTATCATGGCCCCAATTACAGATTGCCTAAAAAAAGAAGAATTTCATTGGCCCGAAAATGCGTACAAAGCCTTCAGAGAAATTAAACAGAGAATGATCGAAGCACCTGTCATGAGACTTTCTGACTTATCCAAGGTGTTCGAGACCGCATGTGACGCCTCAGACATTGGCATAGGTGGAGTCAAGGTTCTAAATATCGGATATCGGGATCGTATCAGATGAGGGTTTTTCATATCGGATATCGGATATCGGGGGAGATATCGGGGATACGCGCGCACATCGGACATTCATATCGGACACTATATATAATGAAATATTGATAACTAAAGTTGGTTTAGTGTCATAGATATCAACTACCTAATAAGAATGATGTAATATGAATGCAAAGACGGTAAAAAACAATGTACATTTGAACCCAGTCGTGCAAGAAATAAGTTATTTCATATCGGGTGATATATCGGGCGATTTATCGGCCGATATCGAGCAATTTATTGGCCGATATTTGCTGCAAACGATATGGTGAACGATTTTCCCATATCGTATCGGTAGCAGGCAAAAAAGGAGATATCGGACAATATCTCGGCCGACTCGGCCGATATTTAAAACAGGGATTAAGCCAAAAAAAAGCACCTTATTGCCTATTTCACTGAAAAGCTCAGTGGTGCTAAACTGAATTACTCAACCTACGACAAGGAGTTCTATACGGTTGTGCAATCATTATGCCATTGACGACATTACCTCTTGCTGCAAGAATTTGTCACTTATTCAGACCACGAAGCCCTTTGATACCTTAATTCTAAAAAGAAGCTCAGTGTCAGCATGGTCGATGGGTTGAATTTTTGCAAGATTACACGTGTACTCTTAAGTATATGTCTGTAGTTGAGAACAAAGTGAATGATGCACTCAATCATTGAACTTATCTTCTTAACAAAATAAGCTTTGAAGTAGTGGGTTCAATAAAATCAAAAAGTATTAGTCATGTCCCGACTTTGGAGATATTGTTATTTTGTTAAAAGAAGGGGTGACTCCTGATAAAATTTCTTTTAACAAATTGCATGCTCGTAGCACGGGTCCTTATAAAATTCTTAAGAAAATTAATATAGATGCCTATGTAATTGATTTACCTTCGAATTTTGGGATTAGTTTGACGTTTAATATTTTAGACTTAGTACCTTATAAAAGTCTTCCTTTTAACCATGATAATCCACTTGTGAATCTTGATGAGCCTACCCACGAGCCTTCCTTTAAGAAACCCTACTTGCCACCACTACCTACTACAAGTATCCCATTTGCAGCAGAAGAGATTGATAGGATTCAGGATGACCAAATTATCTCCACTCGAGATGGTAGTTGTAGAAGATAACTAGTGTGTTGGAACAGTCGTTCTAAATCTGATGATACATGGACTACTCGAGAGGACAGGTTCTGCAACAATTGACCCCGGATCTATTAGAGTACTACGAGTCATCAGGATCCTTACTCGACAGGGTCGAGTTCTTCCTACCCCAGGAGAGTTGAGGGGACATCATACACTTCTTTTCGCACTTATCAGCGTCATCGCCGCCGTGTTGCATCAATCCACTTTTGATTTTAGTTTTTTACTATACAAGTGTTTAGTCCACTTGTCGTAGTTGTGTTTGATTTTCGTTTGAGTGCATTTGGACTTCGCTTGCGTCAGTGTTTAGGGTTGAGATTGTTTGAGTTGGTCAAGTTTATTTTCACATTTTATTTGTTTTTTGTTGTTTTTCATTTAATCCCACATCGAAAGTGGGTTGAAACTTGTACTCAAGTGAAGCCTATTTAAAGGACTCAACTCAATGAATAAAGCAATGAAGATTTTGATTTAAAAAATTTTGTTTCTTGGTATTAGTTTGATCTGTTTGGATTAAATCAACAGGTGGTGAAGCCTAGAACCGGGTTGTGATCCGTGTTCATATTCCACTCCAAATTTTAGTCTTTGATCCCACATCATAAACCCATACAAAGTGTTGTGATTACAATGGAGCTCTTCTCGGGTCCATATTGGGCAATACAAATCGAGGTGGCCATCAAGATGAGACTTCTACTATCAAATGTAGGCCGAGTCCAAAGCATATGATATAGGATTTAGATTTGGAGTGATGACTACCCCTGGTCATGTTAGATAGGTTTACACTGCAGTGCATAACTGTGCATAACAGTGAACTGTGTAGGGTACCCGAATAGGCAATGCAAAGCATGGTTGATAGGAGAGGCTCAAGGTTTGTGAAAATATGTCCATTTAACATCGCCACCAAGTTATCTTTAGAGGCTTGCAAATTCACAAAATGAAGAAGATTGTTGGAGGTTAAGTCTTGGGTGATCTTGCATGTATTTGCAATTATCAAATCTATTCATGTTTGGGTCAGATTCTGATACATCGGAGATTCATAGTTATTGGGTGAGCTTAGAATTGTATGATCATTTTATGTAGTCTCTTTATTGAAATATCTTAAAGCATGTCAAGTGGTCAAACGAGAGAAGGTATATTTTTTTTAGTAAAAGATAAGTTTAACTCTCCCCCCCCCCCCCCCCCCCCCAACCTCTATATGACTAACATCCTTTCTAGCGGGAAAAGGGAAGCTGCCAAAGTAATAATAAACCAATAAAAACATCCTCAGCAAAGTGAGAGGAAATTGAACTATTCCTAGACCCATCTGAACTCCAAAACTCCTCTTTCGACCCAAAAAAATGTATTATTTCATGACCTGAAGTAATATGCTGATTGCCAAGTCTCTTGCCCAAGATCACGGGTTCAGAACTTCTGGAATTTAATTATATGCACCTTGGATGGGTTGACATTGCAAGTACGAACAAAAAGTTCTCGTCCTGAGAATTCTTAAGATATTCCTCTGAAACTTGCAAGTGGTGCGAAATTATTTGCAGGTCATCAACAAGACAGGTGAGTTGCCCTTTCGAATAAGCTTTTACGAGCAAGAATACCACCAACAATCTCAATTTTTATAACCAAGTGTACGTATTTGCTTCGTCAAACAGTAATTTTAAGTAACATCAAGAGTAATTTCCACAACAAAATATAATTGAAGCAGCTCAGGAAACCAAAATCTACTGCTAGAACACTACAGTGCCAAAATCCAAAACCCTAGGAACAAATCGCCTAAAAATTAAAATCGAAAGATCAAAGAAGAGATTTTTTTTTTTTTTAAGGGGTCTGGCTTCTTACGGAGTCGTGGTATCTGCAGGATCCTTGGAGGTTGTCGTCGTCGGTGAACATGGCGTCGCAGCCAATTCTCTGGCATCGGACCTTGCCTCCGCTCTCCATTGCTCTCTCTCCCCGCTCTCTATCAATCGATAGGGCTTTGTGAAATTAGATGCAATTCTTAAAAATTAAATAAAAATAAAGCCGAAGACTCCAGTTCCAAAGCACTTTCTAATCGAAAGACGGATCCGTTTATTGACAGGATTCGGAGCGGTGTCGGGGCTGCTTGGATTCAAGGTGGCAAAACTAAGAAAATAGGGAAGTATTATTTCTCACTTTCTTATTTGTCTAAATATCAAGGAGCCGTTCGGTTTCAAGAAATAGACGGAAGAAAGAAAATGGAGAAGTATCATTTCTCACTTCTCTATCTATCCAAACACCAGAAAAGAAAAATGAGAAAATCCTTTTTTTTCTTTTCTCTTTTCCTTTTTACACAACCATTTCCTCACTTCCAGGCTGATACAGTTAATTTTATGGTCATGTAAATCTCATTTGTATAAGTTATAACTCAAACAGTTAATTTTGTGATCATGTAAATCTCACTTGCATTCTAATTACAGTTCAATTTTTATTTTTCTTAATTAATTGTTATTTTAATATTATGTTGTGGTCAACTTTTTCACTTTCACTTTCACATTACCATCCAAATACCAAAAAAAAACATAATATTTTCCAAACCACACTTCCTAATGATATCCAAACACCGAAAAACTTACTCACCAATTTTCAAGTTTCAAAGGGAACTATTATTATTTCCTCACTTTCTCACTTTCACCCCTAACCAAGCAGCCCCAAAAGAAAATGAGAAAACCTTTTTTTTCTCTTTTCTCTTTTACACAATCATTTTCTCACTTCCTGCGTATTACAGTTAATTTTGTTGTCATATAAATCTCGTTTATAATAAGTTGTACCTCAAAACAGTTAATTTGTGATCATGTAAATCTCACATGCATTATAATTACAGTCCAATTTTTATTTTTATTAATTAATTTTTATTTTAATATTATTTTGCGGTCAACTTTGTAGTCACTTTTTTCACTTTCACTTTCACATTACTATCCAAACATCGGAAAAGACATAACATTATCCAAACCGCACTTCCCAACAACATCCAAACACTGAAAAACTTACTAACCATTTCTATACATGCCCCTCAAATCTTCTCTATTTCTGAATTTACCTCCTAAATCTTCATATTTCTAAAATTACCCTCTTAATTTTTAATTTGATCAAAATTACCCTCATATTATTTTTTTTAACAATTTTAAGATACAATTATTTTTTAACCCTCAATTTTTATCAAATTTACCCCCCAATATTATTCTCTCTCTCTCTCTTCTTGCATCCCTATCCCTTCTGCTACCTCTGCTCGTCTTCTCCGGTCGCTGGGGATGGATAGTCGCGGTCCTCCTCCGCCTCGGCAGTGGAAACGGTGTTCAAGGCGATCTCTGGTGCCTCCGTGTCTGCCAACTCGTCGGCGCCTCTCCCGATCTACGACAATGCCAACAACTTCTCGTCCTCCAACGCGTGATCTCACTTTCGGAACTCCTCGTCCATCTCCGTGATCCCTCTCCAGCTCGTCGCTGCCTCCCTGGGGTGGTCCCGCTAGAGCTTTCCAACAAAGAAGTGTTGTTTGGTCAGAAAAATGGTGCAAAGTAAAATTTCTTTGAGTGGATGAAAGATTTACAACGGAATGATTCTGATTACAAAAAAAGAGAAAGTAACTGATTCTCCCCTTTATTTAAGGCTGGGTTCTTCGTGTGGTGATGGAGAGTGATTCTTATTCTCCGTTGACTGGCTGAATGACAAGGTTCTCTTGGGATGCTCTGAAAAAGTAACTAGGAAGGAGCTCAGTTTTTAACCCACTAAGTGTTTAGAGTCCACTCATTTCTCCTTTTCTCTCTAGATCTTTGAAGGAAAAAAAAGGATAGTAAGAAGCTTTTAGCTTGAGAATTTTCAGCTCTCAATCTCCAACAGCCTCTCTTTCTCTTCTCTGGCCTCCAAAAGTCCCCCTCCTTATAGCTCTTGAGGCTATTTATAGGGAGTCATAGGGGTATAATTGTCCCCTAGAATTCTTCCATAATAGGGATTAACTCCGCCATTACATGGGAGTTAATTGACCCAGTAATAGGGGTCAATTATAACAGAAACGTGGGTCTCGCGATGGACGCGGACCTCGTGTTGTTTGTTGTAGACGCGAACGTCTCAGTCAGATAGTGGAGTTGCTTAGACCCACGAGGGATGCAAGACATGGAGTTTCTTAGACCCGCGTGAGACGCGGAGTTACTCAGACCCGTATTTGAAGTGAGACTCAGAGTTGCTCAGACCCGTATTTGAAGTGAGGCACGGGGTTCCTCAAACCCGCGTGAGACGCAGAGTTCCTCAGACCCGCGTCTGATGTCCGTGTTTCCCTTTGAACGCGAGGTTCACATTTTAGTTGAAACGCCACCTTCACATTGAAGTAAGGTTTGTGTCTGATGACTTATCCTTAATGATTTTTAGACAGCCTACAGAACCTCCTCCAAAGTTTTTGAGACTCCGCGGTTGACTGGGACAGATTTTCGAATACTTTGGACTTCATGTTGATTTCGGGCTCCCTATGATTGTGTAGGATCTAAAAATTATGTTAACACTCAAACAAAGATATTAGCGTTAAATAAAAACTTGCATAAAAGGAAATAAATCACATATAGTAAATCAAACGCAAACACAAGTGATTTATCCTGATTCGGTCCTCTTGACCTACATCCAGTCCCCAAGCCACCCACTTGAGATTTTCCTTTAACCTTTGATTTTGCACACCCAAAATCAACACCTTGTATACCACTTGACAAATCTCCTTTGCCAAATATATACAACTCTTCTTACAATCAAGAAGACACAACACCTTGTACAACTTCTCTTCAACCCGAAGACGCTCTCGTACAATCTTTCTCTTTGAGTAAATACATTCAATCCTATAAGCCTTGAATCTGCATGTGATCGTGAACAAGGACTCTTATAGGTGGACTCTAAGAAATCTTCACTAAAGGATTAGAATTTGAGTGAAGAATTGAAATTGGAAACAGTTTTCTGAAAAACAGATTTTTGAACAGAGTTTTTGGGCAGAAAACTATTGATATGAATTGGTGTTTTAGCCTAGGACAACATCCCTATTTATAGCTGAAATCTATGGTCAGTTAGGGCAGTTATCAGGACAAATTTGAATATTGAAACGTTGGATAAAACGCCAGAAAACAGAAACTGTTTAATAGTCAGAAACTGTCATTAGTCAACTTGAGGTTGGGGGTTAGTCGACTAGGGTATTGATTTTTGCCTAGAGTAGTTGACTTATAAAGGGGGCAAGTCGACTAAGGGATGGCTGATATAAAAGACATGTTTCTGAAAACTGAACTTAGTCGACCAGCAGAGTATATTAGTCAACTAGGACATATATTAGTCGATTAGGAAAAGTATAATTCGACTACACATTGTATGCAGAACAGAAATAGAGAGTTGGTATGTATCTTAGGCAAAACTAAGTCGACTATAGTATGGGGTAAGTCGACTATAGGTGCTAATAGTCGACTAATCAAAAGTATAAGTCGACTATATGACTTATAATGTGTGTGTATGTTCAAGGCTTTTAACATTCTAATAAACAATACAATACACATCCATAGTCATTATCCTTGAGAAGTCTTGAGCATGTAGAACACTGTATAAGCTTGTGAGATAGAGCTCCAATGAAATGGCTTCACAAATGTATCATCAGAATGAAGTTCCAACATTCTCCTCCTTTTGATGATGACACTTTGTGTGCATAAAAAAACTCCCCCTGCAGAGAATATGTTATATGTTCTCCCCCTGCATAGAACAGGTTATAACAAATATAGAAAAACATATGTTCTCCCTCTGCAACAAATATATCATAACATATATATATATGATAAATGTTTGAAATATTTTTCTTAGCAAACTTTTTATATGGTACCTAAAAGATAAACATTAAAATGGTACCAATCATTTATAAGATCAAAGCATTAACCTTTAGGAATCCAAACCCAATTTGAATTTGGTTTTCATCTGTTAGTATACATATAATTGCATGAATTACATACAGAATGTATGTATGATACAATATAAGTATTTTTATTGACAATACTTAAGTTTTTAGGAATCCATATGAAGTTGTTCTTAATTCTTTTTGATATGATATCAGTATTTCTTTTCACAAAAGAATTGCATAGATTATGATTCTTTTCACTAACATGTGTAGATTTTTTACTCTGATTTAAGAATTCAAGACCATAATGATTATGTGACATCTTTTGATATGATAACAAATCATTTAACTTTTCTTTTCCTTGATTAAATTTAGTCACATTTTTCAAATCTCTTCATACTTCATTTTGAAACTTGATTTGTCTTTATTTAAAACAGTAATTCTTTCATTTAAAGACAAAGTTTCCTTTTAAGCATAACATTTTCTTTATAAAATTCTCACTATCCTTTTTCAATGATGATATCACTTTTTTCAAAATCATCTTTTTGAGAATTTATAGAAGAAATTTGAGAAACATAACATGAATTTTCTATGATAAGTTTTTCATTTTCCTTTGACAAAATTTATTCTTTATCTTTTCATTCTTAAGATCATTGTATAATTCATGAAATGCATCTAAGAGTTCAGTATATTATATCTCATCTTCTTCTTGAGCCATGAAACAAATATTGGCATGTTAAGTGGCTTCTTTTTCGTTAGAGGAAGAGGAATCACTATTTTCCCATGATACTTGATAATCTTTCTTCTTTTTGAACTTTTTGCTCTTGAATTTATCTTTGTTTTTAAGCAATGGGCAATCCTTCTTCATATGCCATGTTTTATTACAATTAAAATATTTAAACTTATCTTACTTCAAGAACTTTCTGAACTTTCTTGAGAGCATTGTCATCTCCTCTTCATCGTCATCTGAATTGTCCGTATCTGAGGATGCATGGAAGGCAAGTTCTTTCTTCTTTGAGAAAGGTTGTTGTTCATCCTTCATTCTATCTTCCAGTTGTACTTCATGTTGGCCCAGAGGCCTTCCACTCTAGTTTTGATGATGATTAACTCATGAAGTTATGTGTACTAATAATCTTGTGATTTTAGTTTCAGATCATTAATCAAGTTATTAGTAGGTGATTAGCTTCATCAAAGATGGTTTGAAAGCTTTCACATAGTGATTTAAGAGCCCGAGCGACAAGATCATATATAGCACTCATTGGAGTCAAGTGATTGAGATTTTCCTGCGCACAAAATATGGAATATTAGATTTATAACAAGATGTGCAAGGTGCTCAATTCTAATCCCTGGTAGCAGTGGCTATGCGGGTCGTGATCCTCAGGGAAGGACTAGCGATGGAAGCGTTTAAGTAAGTTATCTCTTTTTTATTTATTTTGTTATTTACAATAGTATTTACAATGAAGTGGAAGAAAAGAATTTGGAAAGATGTGAAAGATGTGGATATATACTAAAATTAGAAAGAAAACTATAACACATACATACCTCTTCAACCTCCTTACCTTTGATCTGTTGCAACGACTTACCTTGTCTTGGAAGGCGTTCAAGTATGGCGTATAGGATCGTCCACCTTCGCGATCTACACTACGAAAAGAAAAGACAAACTAAAGAGAAGGCTTGTTCATCTCCATAGGCCATCAAGGGCACTTCTTCGGTTAGGCAGTCTCGAAGCGATCAGATCTCATGGTTTGCAAGACATTAGAGAGAAACATTACAATAACACAAGAATAAAAGAACAAAAACAATAAAGAACGAAAACGAACCTTGATTTGATTTAATTAACAATGGAAGAAAAGCAAAACTTATACCGATTGTCACCCTCAGTACAAGTAGATCTCCTTCCTCCATGAAAACATCTTCTCCTCTCAGTTACAAAAATTACAAAAGAAAATGAAAATAAAACCTAAACTAAACTACAAGTTAGCCTAAGAAAACCCTAAAATTTCTGCTCTGTAGTTTGCTGTACGCCATTTCTGTTGCGTCTGCAGGGGTATTTATAGGTGCAGAAGGAGGTAGAGTCCAGATCGAAGTCGTCCACGAAAACTGGTATCCAGATATGACTGGAATGCCGCGGAAACGCGGCTTGGGCCGCGTTTCCGCGGCCTGGTAGTGGCAGATGGCCACGCGCTTTGGCGCGTGGCTTCCCCTGATTCGTCCATTTGGGCGTTGTCTTCTGGAAGTTGCATCCTGGCTCTTTATCTTGGGATTTCGAGATAACTTGGGAAGTAAGTTACCTAGAGCTCAAATCTCCCAATATCTTTTTAAACGAATTTCCTTATCTTTGCACTCTCTTCTTTGGCTTTTATCCTCATCCTGCAAGTGTTTAGGGTTGAATAGAAGTCTATCCTTCCCTCTTCTTTGTATTTGCAACTATTGCCCTTGTGTAATTGCAATTTTGACATTTAATAATTGCAACTTTTGCATTGGGCTTAAATATGGGCTTTTGGGCTTCTTTTGAGGCTTTATTTCTATTTTTATTTCTCAAGGCCTGCACACAATAAATCATAAAATATTAGTAAATGTGCAGAATTATATGAATAAATATGAAAATATGATGGTAAATGTAATGATAAAATGCACTTTTCACTACCAATCACACCCCCACACTTATCTTTTTGCTCGTCCTCGAGTAAAAATCAAAAAGAAAAAGAAAAACTAAACTAGCTAGCTCACTTTCGTAGGAATCACGATTGCACTTAGCACGTGCAACAAGCTGTTAAACCCCTAAGTTACCCTAGAGGACGAGTGTTGTCTCGTGAGGGTTTTCAGCGGATTACACCCACAAAATCTATAAAAAGGAAAATATTTGAAATATGTTTGAAGAGACTAAGTAGTCTATAAGTTTTAGGATTATCATTTTTATTCATTCTTAAACTTAGTCTTTATATAGTAAATTGTTATCCATTTTAGGTAAGGATCAAAATTAAATGTTTGTATAGTCTTTTTCGTTACCAAAAGTCATATGCATCCTTGTGAATCTTTACTAGGAATTCCTTAACTTGGACTCTCATGCCTCTTTATTGTTATTTATATTTTTTTTCTTTTTTTTACTTTTTTTTTAATATGTATAACTCATCTAATTTTCTTTCGTGTAAGTATGAAGGCTTCTTGAGGCACTCATACCTAACTAATTGACTATTAGATGTGTTATTACATATAAAAGTAATTTTTCTTAGTTTTCTTAGGCTTTCTAATTCACCCATGTAGCGAACTTAAAGTCTGTGGCTCCCAAACCGGTCGGCTTTAGGGCACCGGGTGAGAAAACACCCCTCGGACTCAAATTTGAGTGAACTAGGCCACAAAACTAAGGACGCTTATTTATAAACTCACCTTTAGGCGTGAATACTTATGCTTCTTGAGGCACATGTATCCAGCTTAATTAGTGATTTTTTTTTATATATATATGAGGCACAAGGGTCTTTGTCTTAGAATCCTAGATATGTAAATGTATTAGGTATGCACATTTCATTAAGGTAAAAATCAAGACTAATTACTTATTCAATTTCTCCTCCTATACCTAAAAATTCAACAATTTATTTATTTTGACCAAGTTTTTAGAAATCCTAATCATGATTTTCCTAATTCTTAAGACTAACTTAGATTTCTTTCAAAAGATAAGTCAAAATATTGTCCTTTTATAATTTTTTTTTTAAATTTAATTTTTTTTATTAGCAAATTTTTATTAGTTTCTACCTATGTTAGTATGTTAGTAAAGCCTACCCCCACACTTATCTCATGCATTGTCCTCAATGTATGAATGTATGCATGTATGCATGAAAAAGAAGAAGGGAAGACAGAAGTTACCTTAAGGTGGTGGTTCCGGTGGTGGTCTAATTGGGCCAAGCGTTACTACCCAATCAAGATAATGTGGTAGTTCACGGGACCTACCTTTATTGACCTCTTTTCTATTTACATGTTTACAGTCCCCAGTATGAAAAGGATCATGGAAGATCCTCTCGTGAAACTTACTTCCTTTACATGACCAGTCCTGGAAAATCATCTCAGAGTCATGGTCTATACCTATATCCAACAAAAGAATGTGACTTGGTAGAATGGTTGATTTGGACTCAAGAATGATAGGTGCAGGAACTAATATCGACTCAGGAAGGTGACTTAAGTCAAGTAAAGGTTCAGGAGTCGAGCTAGGTTCAAGAAGTGGGTCCAAATCAATAAGTTGAAACTCAAGTCCACAATCATCTTCCCACAATGGAATGTGACTCAATATTTTTGGTGATTCAAGTTCAGGAATGATAGGTGTGGGAATCAAATCTGACTCTAAAAGATTACCTAAGTCGGGTAACAAAACAGGAGTCAATATTGATTCGGGAATTTGAACTTGATCACAGATTTGAGAATCAAAGTCACATATCTCATTCGGTTCAATCTCATAAAAATGAGAACTTGCCAATTTGTCAATGGGACTTTCAAAAGTATGAAATTGGTCAAGTTCAATATGATGATCATCAAAAATGGGTGATTCAATTTCATGATCTATGGGTACGGGAATAAATGTTGGCTCAGAAAATTGGTCCAAATTGGGTAAGGATACCGGAGTCAACATAGATTCGAAAATGGAAACTGAATCGCAAAGTTGGGGATCGGGTTCACATTCACAATCTAATTCAATCTCATTGAAATTAAAACTAGCCAATTTGTCCAAGGATTGGGGTTGAGAAAGTTCATATTGATGTGATGAAATTGAATTTTGATCAAGGTCTTCTAGACAGAATGATTCTTGGTTCCTATCAACTTGCTCAAGAATGTTAGAATGTCTAGAAATTTGATCATTCATTATATCTTGCAACCGATCCACTTTTTCTTCTAACCCATCGAATAGATCAATGGTGGACTGAAACCTTGGTGATGTGGGAAGAGACGTATATGAAGATAATGGTTAAACAGGTGGTTGACCATACGGCTCAGGGGTATTGAATCCCCATTGACTCTGTGAAGAGTAATGATGATTATTCCAATCTTGTTCATAGTATTGGGACTGGGGCATGTAATGATTCGGATAAGACCAATCTGGCACACTAGGTTGGTCAAAGTTATGATATGCCGGGTTGGTAATATCCGAATAAGAGGTTGGTGTGTAATATGGATTCTCATTAAAGTTGAAAAAATTGTTGTTGTAGGCCATATCACACAAACACAATTAAAGAAAAACAAAACAAACAAAAAAGCAAACAAAAAAGAAAAATTTCTAACCTAAGTTAGGGTAGACCTATGACCTAGACGACTCCTAACTGGTTAGACTGTCCACGGGAGGTAGGGTGTAGACTTTGACCACAAGTTAATCAGCCAGGTCAGGGCAAGAGTGGTGGGAGGTTTTCCGTCAAAGACGTTCCTTAATTAAATAACCACCAATCTTCGGGCTTTCGGCCCTCAATCCCCTTCCTAGACACTGATTTGGCAGGAGTCAAATTCCAACACTGTTCCCCCTTAGGATAATTTCCTAATTGAGTCCGAGATGTCCCTAGGGCCAACGTCTACTTATTTTTAGTTAGGCTTGGGTTAGTGAGTGCTTGGAATATGATTTTTGGGCCAAGGAAGGGTGATTAAATCCCCACCTTATCTTGTTATGGGTTAGTGCCCTTAAGATGATTTTGTGCAAGTGTACAAGATATGTAAATAAGATTCACTCAAAGCAATGAAAATCAACCAAGAGATGAGTCCTATTCTACATGCAATGCGAACGTACCTTACTCCAGCACTCTTCAACAGTAAAATAAAGGAATTGAAAAGACACGTGCCTAGGATGCAAACGTCTAATCAATTTTTTTATCTTTTTCAACAAATATTTTACTGTTGATTAATTAGCAGTATACAGGTTTATCACAGAACAAATTTTAACAGAGCAAGAAACTAATCTTGCAATTTGTAGCAACCTGCAGAAAGATGTGTCAGTAATGAACTACTAAGGCCGCGGAAACGCGGCTATTGCCGCGGATACGCGGCACTGTAGTAGGCTCTGATGCTCTGCCTTCGAGGGCAGAGGCACAGAGTTGCTATATGTCCACTTCTGCTGTTTCCTGCTCTCCAAACCTGCAAACAGAAAGAATAAAAGAATTAGTTAATAATTAATTTTTTTAGAGATAAACTTACCGTCCTTCCCCGGCAACGGCGCCAAAATTTTGATTGAGATTTTCCTGCACACAAAATATGGAATATTAGATTTATAACAAGATGTGCAAGGTGCTCAATTCTAATCCGCGGTAGCAGTGGCTATGCGGGTCGTGATCCTCAGGGAAGGACTAGCGATGGAAGCGTTTAAGTAAGTTATCTCTTTTTTATTTATTTTGTTATTTACAATGGTATTTACAATGAAGTGGAAGAAAAGAATTTAGAAAGATGTGGAAGATGTGGATCTATACTAAAATTAAAAAGAAAACTATAACACATACATACCTCTTCAACCTGCTTACCTTTGATCTGTTGCAACGACTTACCTTGTCTTGGAAGGCGTTCAAGTATGGCGTATAGGATCGTCCACCTTCGCGATCTACAGTACGAAAAGAAAAGACAAACTAAAGAGAAGGCTTGTTCATCTTCATAGGTCATCAAGGGCACTTCTTCGGCTAGGCAGTCTCGAAGCGATCAGATCTCATGATTTGCAAGACATTAGAGAGAAACAATACAATAACACAAGAATAAAAGAACAAAAACAATAAAGGAACGAAAACGAACCTTGATTTGATTTAATTTACAATGGAAGAAAAGCAAAACTTAAGCCGATTGTCACCCTCAGTACAAGTAGATCTCCTTCCTCCATGAAAACATCTTCTCCTCTCAGTTACAAAAATTACAAAAGAAAACGAAAATAAAAACCTAAACTAAACTACAAGTTAGCCTAAGAAAACCCTAAAATTTCTGCTCTATAGTTTGCTGTACGCCCTTTCTGTTGCGTCTGCAGGGGTATTTATAGGTGCAGAAGGAGGTAGAGTCCAGATCGAAGTCGTCCACGAAAACTGGTATCCAGATATGACTGGAATGCCGCGAAAACGCGGCTTGGGCCGCGTTTTCGCGGCCTGGTAGTGGCAGATGGCCACGCGCTTTGGTGCGTGGCTTCCCCTGGTCCGTCCATTTGGGCGTTGTCTTCTGGAAGTTGCATCCTGACTCTTTATCTTGGGATTTCGAGATAACTTGGGAAGCAAGTTACCTAGATCTCAAATCTCCCAATATCTTTTTAAACGAATTTCCTTATCTTTGCACTCTCTTCTTTGGCTTTTATCCTCATCCTGCAAGTGTTTAGGGTTGAATAGAAGTCTATCCTTCCCTCTTCTTTGTATTTGTAACTATTTCCCTTGTGTAATTGCAATTTTGACATTTAATAATTGCAACTTTTGCATTGGACTTAAATATGGGCTTTTGGGCTTCTTTTGAGGCTTTATTTCTTTATTTTTATTTCTCAAGGCCTGCACACAATAAATCATAAAATATTAGTAAATGTGCAGAATTATATGAATAAATATGAAAATGTGATGGTAAATGTAATGATAAAAATGCACTTTTCACTACCAATCATCAAGCTCGGTGGATCACGAAGTTTTGGATCGAATCGGCTTGGAGACGGCGCTCTACAAGAAATCGGTACCATAGTTTAGTTTTGTATTTAGATCCAAATTGTAAAGATTCGAATAGTATGATATGCTCAAGTTCACAACACACACGTTTCATGTTTTGAATATTGGTTTTCGGTTTTCCGTTTTTGGTTTAACCGATCTTGATTTTATGAATAGATAGAGCAAAACAAGTTTACATGGTTTAATGTATATTAGATTTGTTCTATATACATGCATGCTTAACTTCCTAGACAAACTTAGTTTTGACTTACTTATTCATGTGATTTATGTTTTGGTATTTTTAACAAAACATATTTGGAATTAAAGACAAAAACATGGATATATATATGTTTCATGTATATAGGATTATATCCATATACATCATGTCTAAATATTGTTTAATATCATGTTTTTGTATTTGGATAAGTCTTGGATAAAATGTATTTTCAATTCAAAAATCCAAGTTTTAGAAAATACAGTTTTTGATTTTTGGTAAAAATGATAAGACACAAAAATGTTTCAAAATGTTTGTTATTTGTGATGAAATTTTTATCACAATTTTATATTTCAAAATAAAATGATAAAACTATTTTTGTTTAATTTTAGAGATTTTATGGGAATTTTTAGGATTAAAAATTACATGTTTTTCTGTCCAGAACTGCTGCTGCCAGGCTAGGTCCGGTCGACCGGACGGTCGACCGTAGCGGTCGACCGACGTGCACGGATACGTTCACGCTGGTTTTACCCACAAGTCGGTCGACCGCGCGGTCGACCGACTGAGAGCAGGTTGCTCTCGGGTTTCTCCCGGGCTCGGTCGACCGGCCAGAGAGCCGTTGCTCTCTGGTTCTGGGGACGGTCGACCGCCCGGTCGACCGGTAGCTGCCAGCAGTCAAATGTGACCGTTGGCCGGTCGACCGACCGGTCGACCGGTAGTTCATTTTTGGCAGTTTCTGCTGCCAACGGCTATAATTTCTGGGGGCTATAAAAACCCCATTGGAAAGAGGTTTTCTCTAAGATTTTTAGTGCTAATTTTTCCTGACTCTCCAGTGTTTTCACAACAATCAAAAGAAGTTTTTGGGCTTTAAATTGAACAATCTTTTGGTATTTTTGCTAGGGTTTGGAAAATCAAAGAAAAGGGTTTTGGGAAAAGTGTTTGATTCAACTTCTTTATCTTGGTTTCTAGTTTTTCCCAAGGATTTTCTTTGAGTTTTTTTTGATTTCCATTCCATTGGTTTTTCTCCACACTTGAGCTACATCTATTATCTTATTCTATAGGATCTTTGTGTGGGAAAGAGATTGTTTGTGGTCTTTTGATCACCAAGTTGTAAACCCAATCTTTACTTGGCTTTGTGCCTTTCCCTCATTGTGTTGAGGAGGTTGTGCTATTGGGTTGTATCCCTCAAGTTGTGAGGTGATCCTTGTGTTGCTAATCCCTCAAGTTGTGAGGTGATTGTTTGTTGGCTTGGTGTTGTGCCTCAAGGAGGAGGTTGTGTTTGTAAAGAGAGGAGTTGGGTACTCCTTGTAATTGTTATTGCCCCAAATCCTCGGTGGAGGTTCTCTTTGTGAGAGTCCTTTGTGGACAAGCTAGTGGAGTTGAAATCCTTCTGTGTGAAGGCGGGGATGTAGAGCTGGGTGCTCGAACCTCGAAACATATCTTGTTGTTTGCACTTGATCTCTTGGCTCTTACTCTCTCTCTCTCTCTCTCTCTCTATATTGTGCCTTGCATCGATTCATATTGTTCATTCATAATTACTTGCTTGGCTTGTTTGAGTGTGCATTCTTGTTAATTGCAATTAGTTTTAAATTCCGCATTAAGTTCATTATATTAGCATTATCACCTATTCACCCCCCCTCTAGGTGATTTTCAATTGGTATCAGAGCCTCCGCTCCTAATATTTAGGTTTAACCACCTAAGAGTGAGATCTTGGTTTGCTAATCTTCATTTGCATTTTTCATTTGCACACATTTAGTTGCACTCATAGATAACCCTCCTATGTTTGATTTTTCTAGACATGATTTTGGAAGGCCAAGATGAGTAGTCATTTAAAAAGCCTAGGACATCTAGTTTATCAAGCCACTACTATAGAATCCTTCCCAAATGCTAGCAAGCATAGAAAGGCCAATGCATTAGCACTTAAGACACTTAGAGCATCTCTTAATGAAGATCTTTTACACGTGTTTGCTCATTATGATTCGGCTTTTGCAGTTTGGAGCATTTTGACTTCTCCCGAGCTACCAAGGATTATCAACAAGTTGAGAAGATCTAGGAGAGACAAGTCCGACGGGCATTGCCTCATGGTCCAAGGGAAAAACTCCCTTGAGGTACAATCGGATTCTCAACTAGATGATAGCTTTAGTTCCTATTGCCATGGTTATTTTGAAGTTCAAACATTGAATATGGAACTTGCTCAAAAGCTTGAAATTTTTTTGGAAAAACATGATTTGTTGAAAAAGAACAATTTTGAACTAAAAGAAGAATTAAAGGATTTGTGTTCAAATTTTGAATTGATTTTGCAAGAGAAGGGAGAGATTGCAAGTGAACGTGACTCACTTAAATCTCAACTTGACCTTGTCCTAAAGGAAAATGAGTTTTTGAAAAGCAAAAAGGATTATGATGATGTTGTGAAAAACAATGAGGTTTTATCTTCTAAATTAGATTTTATTTTAAAGATAACCTTGCATTAAAAAATGAAATTGATTTCATTACAAAAGAATTGGATTTTGTTTTAAAGAAAAATGAATCTTTAAAAATTGAATTGTCTTCACATGTTTGCCATGCTAGTATAGATTCACCTAGCACATCTTTTGCATGCTCCACTTTATCTTCTAGTATTGAAAATGACATAAATGTTTTGAAGAAAAGTGTAGATTGTTTGGGCTCCACTTTGAGCCAATGTACTTTAAATCATACACGCTTGGAAACCTTGATTCGTAAGAAACAAGGTCTATCTTTGCATGCACACCCATCACGGTATACACATGCTCATCACGATCACAAACTTTACACTATGTATGCCCATGTGTACACATGTACACATTGTGGTCGAAAAGGCCACCTTGCTAAATTTTGCTATGATCGTTTACATGTTGAAAATTTAGCAAATAATCTTGTTTGGGTTAGGAAAGATACTAACCCCTATAGACCCAAAAGAAAATAGGTACCAAAGACCACCCCTAAAATTTTGATGTAGGTGTGGGCTCTCGCATCACGTGAGTGTAGCGGTGCCTTGAAGTGGATGCGTTTCGTGCTTAAAGAAAACAATTTGGATGCATCACTTTCAAGGGGAGTTTGGTGGAGGAGGACCACCATTAGTTTGGAGAACTAGAGAGGTGCCTTCATCGGTTTTGGTATCAATCTCTAACTCCCGTTTATATTTGCATACTTTTCATGTCGTTAATTTATAGCATGTCATGTTTTAAAGATCATTATGATTATGCCATGTGATTTAGATTAGTGATATACATGTTTAGTTATTTGAGACACCCATGGTCCTATCTTTGTGTTCTCACCTTGTTTTTAAACTAACATGTATGTCCTAGATCTAATGCATGTGCATGATGATCATATGTGTTTATGATTCTTGTTTTGATATTTCATGTTTTTGATGTTTATAGTTTATTATGTTAAATGCCATGATTCTTAGATCATTGACATGCATGTATAGCTTTTGAGATCACCTATGCTTATATAGACCCATATGTTGTGTTCTCACTATTTGTTTAGCTATTATGCACATCATAGCTCTAATAGCATGTGGATTTACATAATGATCATTTTTATGTTTATCATGTTGATTTATGTCCCGTTTTATGCCTCATATTTTGAATATACGTTTAAATGTTAGTTTTCATTAAGACTAGAATTTATACTTGTACATGTAGTGGGCCACAAATAAATCTTTATATATGTTTGTGCTTGGATGCTTATTTGTACCCATTAGATGTTCTAGTATAGTCTAGTTTGATGATTCATACATTCTAACATGTATTCCCTATTTTGGACATGTTTTATGATCATGTGTGTTTTCGCTTCATGTATATGTCTACTTTGCCAAACTTTAAGATATACATGTATACCCCTTGAGTCATTTGCTTTTCATGCAAATCTTTATTATGGACTCAAATTGTGTTTAGGGATATGTATGTATACTTTTTGTGTTTGTCAAAACATACATATGCCTTGAAGTATGATTTGTGTTCAAATGAAAATTTTCAAATGAAAATTTAAGTTTCTTATGATTTCATATTTTCATGTTTAAGGAATTTCAATTGAGCTTAATTGCATATTTTCATGATGATGTGTTTCACATATATCTTGTACACTCTCCTCACTTATTGTTTTCTCATGATTTTATTTTATGAGTATGATACATGTTTTATGAAATTTGAGTGTTTAGTGCCATGTGATTTACATGTGTTTCATGAAAAATATTTATGTTTTATTCCTTACTTGAAGGATTTCGTACTAGTTAACAAGATTTCCTATTTAACTAGTTCGTATTCTTCTTATGGTAGAGATTTTCAAACGTACTCTATTTTCGATTTTCAAACGTACTCTATTTTCAAACCTATTTTTGAAAACCCCTACCTTCTAAGGGTGGTTGGATGGGAGATCATGCTCATGTATGCTTTATAGTGAAAATCATTTTAAACTTGAACATGGTTGGGAGGATAGGATATGAGATATACATTTGATATTATTGTTGTTTCAATTGGTATCATTGGATTCTTTCAATTGGTATCAATATTGACATTTTTTTTGTATACTCATATATTTTTTGTATATGTATGCTTGCACTTCAAAGAGTATCAATTTCAATTGGTATCTAATTTTTCATACATATATATGTTTTTATTTGTGATTATTATATTCATATATCTTAGAACACAAATTTTGATCATGATAAAGCTTGTTTTATAATGACTATATTGTTTCAATTGACTATTTTTCAATTGGTATCCATATACAAGCTTTGCATGCTTTTATTTGGTAATTCATAAAGAGGGAGAAAACTTGTATTTCATCTTTCAATTGGTATTTGATTTCCACTCCCATACTTTATGATTAAAAATTTCAATTTGGTATCATATGTTCAAAATGAAAAATATTTACAATTGAAAATTTCAATTTGGTATCATATGTTCAAAATGAAAAATATTTACAATTTGAAAATTTCAATTTGGTATCAAAATCCTTGTTTAGAAATTCAAATTTTGTTATGTTTAATTTCAATTGGTATCAAGATTGTTTTCTTATAATTGGTATCAATGTTTTATGTTTCCTTTCAATTGGTATCAAGATGCTCTACTTTGAGTACATCTGAATGGTCCCCGAAGCGAAACGAACCCACGCACCAAAACCAAGGGACCCAGGTCCCCCATTACCGCGGAACGTGGCTATGGCCGCGTTTCCGCGGCCCTATAGTGGGACCACGCGTCGAAACGAATCGACGTGGCCTCGTCTTCTGGAACCTCCTTTTGCTATAAATACTGTAGGGTTTGGCTGAAACGCAAGCAGATTGAAAATAGGCTAGGTTTTCTCTCTTTTAGTGCTTTTATTTTATATTTTCTTTTCTTTTATAGATCATGTATTAGGGCTGAGTTGATTCAGAAAGAGATAAAGAAATATTGATGTAATAGATAGGACAATTATGTAAAGGTGTCTCCTTTCTTTCCATTGTAATCTTCTCCATCTTCTACATGATGCTTAGCTAAATTTTCTCTCATGATGACTAACTACTAACCACTAACTAGCTAACCATTTACTTGATAATCTACATAAATCTAATACCCTCTACAAGGCCTTGCTCTTGTAAGAGCCATTGATAGCTCATGATGATGGGTTCTAATATCTAATTTGCTAACCAAGCTAACTCTCTCATATTTCAAGCTTGCTCCTAATAGTTTAATGATCTAATGTTTGTATTAGCTTGCTCTTGATACAAGTTTGAATGTAGAAGAACTATCTTATGAGCCATGCTTTGTATCGTCTCTTGAAGCCAAGGACTAGTGATGGCCAAGGATCCATGTGAGGCAACTATCACTAAGAGGTTGCATGTTAGTGGAGTAATTAGTAGTTAGAAACCATGAGATTTCTTTCATAGTATTCTCCTTTCTTTTTACTTTATTTTAATAATCAATTTCAAAACACTTCTTTTATCTTTTCATCATTGTTTTCACCATCTTCTTTGTTCACCTTTGTCTTCATCTTCTTTCTATTTTGTTTTCCAAACCACTTCTCTTTATTTTCATATCGCTTTCATCGCCTTCTTCACCTATTATGTTCAGTTTTCTTTTCTTTTTCTTTTTATCATTCTGTAACAAAGAAGAACTTGTTAAAAACCGACGTGAAAAACAACTGTTAATGCTTCTATCGCCTCCCATTCCTATTGATTTCGACCCGTTGAGCCAATGCTATAACGGAAGTATTGAGGGAACATTAGCACATATGTACTTTCATTGATTTCATAAAACACACATTTTCAAGTGCTAGTTTTGCCTCGATCAATTGGTAATATTCGAATTGAAAGAGGTTGGGGTGAAGTATGGATCACTATATGCACTGAAAAAATTATAATTGTAATCCATATCACAAAGATATCAAAAGCAAAAGCAAAAAAATAAACAAACAAAAGAAAGAAAAATCTAGCCTAAGTTAGAGACATTTAGACCTAGATGACTCCTAACTGTCGATTATCCACAAGAGGTATATTGCAGAACCTGACCAGAAGTTAATCAGCCAGGTAGAGGCAAGACCAATGAGAGGTATCCATGCCTAAGCAACGGGCCTAATTATGCCAAACCACTAGCCTTCGGGGTTTCTCCCTCAATCCCCAACCTTTGACACAATTTGGCAAGAGTCAACTTCTAATAACTTTTCCCTTAGGTCAATCCCTATTTTAGTCTGAGATGTCCCTAGGGCCAACGACTAGTCAATTTTAATTTAGGCTGGGTTAGTGAGTGAGGAGATGGTTTGTGGGCTACGAGAGGGTAATGACTTTCACACCTTATTTAGTTTATGGATATACCCTTAATCTTTTTAGTGCAGTGTACAAGTATAAAGTAAAAGGTAACACTCAAGCAATATGAATTACTCAAAATATGTTTCCTAAACTATATGCAATGCACACATACCTTTGCTCCAGCACTCTTCAACAGTAACGTAAAAGGTAAACGAATTAGACACGTGCCCTAAATGCAAGGTCTAATCATTTTTAGCATTTAACAAAGCAACCATTTACTGTTGAAATTAGAAAAATATACAGAAATCTGCAGAAGCCTGCACTTTGCAAATCAATCACCCTGCAAGAAAACAGGGTAAGTAGCTTTACTCTTGCCGCGCAAACGCGGCATTTCCACGGCAAAGTGGAGTCTCCCTCAGCTCTGCTTTCTAGAGCAGAGTCTCAGGGGTGTTATTCATGTACTGCAATATATTTTCCTGAAATTAGTTCCTGCATACAAAAAAATAGAAAAGAAAAAAGGATTTATTCATTTAAGTAAATCAAAAAGAAAGAAAACTTACCGTCCCTCCCTAGCAACAGCGCCAAAATTATGATCAAGCCAAACTGCACACAGAAAAATACAGAATTTAGGAACAGTGCTAGGTCCTCAATGCTACCGTATAGCCTAGGGCTAACGGCTCATGATCCACAGGGAGGAATAGCGATGGAAGCTTTGTGTAAGTTTCTTCCTTTAAGTTTACAAAAACAAGTTAAAAAGTCTCTTTCAGGTTTAAAAGAAAATAAAAATAGTTAAAACTAATCTAAGTTAAACGAAATCTAAAAAGAAGGGTTTGTTGTTAAAAAAAGGGAAACGAGTTTAAAGAAAAAGAAATAAAAAGAGAAAGTGTTTGTTTTGGAAATTGTTATATTAATCTAAAAAAGAAAAATAGAAAAGAGATAAAGGAAGAAAACTTACCTCTGTTATAGATTAAACATACCATGATTCGATATGAAGTAATGTAAAACAAAATGAGATAATAAAAAGCAGCAATTGACTATATCAAGTACATTGAAGAAAAGGCTGAGAATCACATTAGATGTCACTTCAATACAATTTTTTGAAGAAGGATTACATCAGTATCACTCTAATTAAAATTATTCTTCTTCTCTCATGCAACTCTCTCTAACTTAAATAAAATAAAAATTACATTAAAAATAAAGGAAAACCTAAACTGAACTAAACTAAAGCTCTCTATTGGAGTTTGTCCCTCTGCCTCTGAGTATGCAGGTATTTATAGGAGGAATGGATAGGGGTAAGAGTGTGGAGATAGGGGGAGCAAATGCTCCCCCAGATTCAAAAGCAAGGCAGCCACGTTTTCGCGGCAAAATCTTGGCCATAGGGCCAGGGTCTGGGGCTTTTCATCCATTGATCTTCCTTTTTCCTTTTATCCTCTTGGATTTTGAATATCTGTTAGATTTGACGATCTATCCCTTTATCCTTAGTGAAACCGATTGGGTTTTCTGCTAATCCATTTTTTCTTAAATTTTGATGGTATTATCTCATCTGATATACTCGGTCTTCAAATAAGATTTCTTCTAGAACCTCTGGATTTGAATTGATCCCCACTGATTTGAACTTTTAAATTAATTAGATAGAATTTGTGCTTATCTTCTCTCTATCATATCCTGCATGAATTTAGACATTAAGACAAGTGAGTTGTAGGAATTATTACAGAATAAATGTAAGAATGCAGTAACAATGATGCACTATATATGTCCAAAAGTAGTACTCTATCTTATTGAATAAGAGAGTGCTTGTATCACTTTTACATTTTGCTCTTGAATAATAAAAATGATAATTTTGCCTTCATGTTGTCTTTATTTTTTATTGAAAATCAGACAAACAAACGCAATTTGAAATTGATTGCCAGAGGTGAAAATTAACACAGCAACTCAAAGTTTGATAATACTATTAGGGAATTTGAAAAGGTTACTGTCAGAGGTGTGATGTTTATCTTGACAGAAGTGGAATTTGTGATTTGAATGAATTGTGTGGACTTGCTATTCTATTTATGAGAATAACAAGTGTAATTTGATCCGCTAGGAATTTATGGAGATTTTTGCTGTCAGTAGTGTAATGTTAACATGACGGGTTCGGATTGTAATTGAAAGCAAATGAATTATCAGAGGTATGATATTGACTTGACAAGGATATATGTGCTAGAAGTATAATATTAACTTAGCATCAAGGAGATCTCATTTTCATTGAGAAAGCTGAAAAAAATCATGGTCATAGGTTTAGTATTAACTTGGCAGCGAGGTGAATGCTAGAGGTGTGATATTAACTTCGCATTTGACATTTCGGTTTCGATGAGAAAACTCGAGGGAAGATCATTGTCATCGGTGTAGTATTTAACTTAACAATGAAATAAATGTTAGAGGTGTGAAATTTAACTTAGCATCGAATATCGTTTTTCGTTAAGAAAACTGAGAAAAATTACTGTTATAGATTTAGTGTAATCTTGAAAGCGAGGTGAATGTTAGAGATGTGATATTAACTTAGCATTTAACATCTTGATTTCGATGAGAAAACTCGAGGGAAGATCATTTGTCATAGGTGCATTATTTAACGTAATAATGAAATGGATGCTAGAGGCGTGATATTTTAACTTAGCATCGCTCTCGTTTTTGTTGAGAAAATTGAGAGAATCACTGTCATATGTATAATATTAACTTAACAAGAATTTGTATTGTGATATGAGTAATTTTGGTCAGAGGTGTAGTATTTAACTTGACCGAGAATTTTTGCGATTTAAGCAATTTAGTGGACTCGTCATTCCATTAAAGAGAATTAACAAGTTGAAACTTTATCCGTTGGAAAAATTGAGGAGAATCACTATTAAAGGTATAATGTTAACCTAACGGTGGAGTATGCCAGGGTTATAATATTAACATGATAGTTTCGATTTCGCTGGGGAAACATTTACAATTTTTGTGGTCCTACAATTTCATGGACGAGAATTGCTAAGAGATTTTGGAGGGTAAGGTGAGATCAGGTCCTTCAGAACTTTTAGCAAACTTTCAGCTATCAACGGATTTGGTATGCCTTTACCAACTACCGTTTGAGTTGGGCTAGCCATGTTATTTCCCTCAGCATTATCAGTTGTCGAGAATTTTTCATTGAGCTTAAATGCCAACTATTTCCTCTACATTTTAGCTATCGGAGGCGTTGGATTAGCGTAGTGTACCTTCTAGGTTTTCACTGTACAGATGAGCTGGAGATCACAAAGGTGGATATGAATTCTGTTGAGGTTTTGTCCATAGTCCTCTTTCATTCGCATTGGTTGCCACACGTTGATATGAATGTGGAAATAGTGAAAAGGTTTTGCAAAGATGCGTCACAAACCTTCTTTAATGAGTTATCTTGATAAGCCATCATATAAACTCATTTTCTCCTCTATGAGAGTCGATAGATTACCACATCTTGATATGAATGTGGATACAATGGAAAGTTTCTGCGAAGATACGTTACGAACCTTCTTCAATGAGTTTAGCTTGATAAGCCATCAGATAAACTCATTTTAAGTCCACCATCTGAGTATTCGGATGCCTTGTCGTTGGGTTGAGCTTTGGATCAATTGAGCAGGAGAAGAGAGGCATGCCACCATTACATAAAGAATAGTCAGGCTAGATAAGCCATCTTTCTGGATCGAAAGGAATGATCAGAAAGAAGAGTGCTTAAAACTGTTGCTTAGGCATGCTCGACTTCAAAATATGACCTATCCTTCTAAGTTAAAGATGGGTGAATATCTATATGCTAGAGAAGAGTGACGAGGCTAAAGACTGACATTTTGTCTTTGTCTTTTCTTCGATGTTTGCATCATGCATCACAATGTCAATAATGTTCGGTCGGCTCGGCGTCGATGGACCGTGATGTGATTAGTTGAAGGAGAAAGCTTTTCTTTGGCGCTTTTCCAAACATCTTGGATCTCAAACCCTAATCTATCTGATTGATCAGGGTGAATCTTCGATCAGGGTGTAGTATTAACCTGATTATGAGAAGAGTGACAAAACTAAAACCGAAGTTTTTAATTTTGTTTCTTCAATATTAACATCATGCATCACGATCTCAACAATGATTGGTCGGCTCGGCGTCGATCGACCGTGATGTGATCTGTTGAATAAGGAAGCTCTTCTTTGGCACTCTTCCAAACATCTTGGATCTCAAACCCTAATCCATCTGATTGATCAGGGTGAAGCTTCGATCAAAGGTGTAGTATTAACCTGATCATAAGAAGAGTGACAAAGCTAAA
The DNA here is from genome assembly GCA_038442645.1 of Agave tequilana. Lineage (NCBI taxonomy): Eukaryota > Viridiplantae > Streptophyta > Magnoliopsida > Asparagales > Asparagaceae > Agave > Agave tequilana. Next base: position 1,035 of record JAVJIF010004876.1, on the reverse strand, counting down.
ACTGAAGTTTCTAACTTTTTCTTTGATATTAACATCATGCATCGCGATGTCAACAATGTTGGGTTGGCTCGACATCGATCGACTGTGACGTAACCTGTTGAATGAGAAAGTTCTTCTTTGGTGATTTTTCAAACATCTTGGATTTCAAACCCTAATCCATCTGATTGATCAGGGTGAAACTTCGATCATAGGTGTAATATTAACCTGATCATGAGAAGAGTGACAAAGCAAAAACCAAAGTTTCTAATTTTGTTTCTTCGATATTAACATCATGCATCATGATGTCAATAATGTTGGGTCGACTCGGCATCGATCGACCATGATGTGACCCGTTGAATGAGAGAAAGCTCTTCTTTGACGCTTTTCCAAACATCTTAGATCTTAAACCCTAATCTATCTGATTAATCAGGGTGAAGCTTCGATCAAAGGTGTAGTATTAACTTGATCATGAGAAGAGTCTATTTAAGGATAATACTTCTTTAAAGATCTACCGTTGATTGGCATCATGAGTGATCACCGTCCGGAGTTATGAGGCAGTATATGATTGAGTTCAAACTGCACACAAAAAACACAGAATTTCAGGAATACAGAATAGAAGTGCAAGTACTTAATACTACCGCTATAGCTACTTAATACTACCGCTATAGCTGGTGGTTATACGGGTCGTGATTCACAAGGAAGGACTAGCGATGAAAGCATTTTGTAAGTTCTCTTTTAAGTTACTTAAAATGGTTAAAGCTCTTCTCTTATTCTTTAAAAGAAAAGAAATTAAGTTATGTTATATTGTGAAAGTGGTAGGTTAGAGTAGATAGAAAAAATAGAAAATGAAATTATACAAAGAAAGTGAAAAAGTGAATAGAGTTGAGAGTTGATGATGATCTAAATGAGGATTAAAAGAAAGGAAAAGAAAACTAAAGAACTTACCTACCTCTTCTGATTGATGACTTACCTAGAATCCTTGTCAATGATGTACCTTTGCTGAAGGCGAGCGAAGCATGACAGATGAGATCTCCCTATTCCTGATCTACACTTCGA
>JAVJIF010004875.1:0-95790 GCA_038442645.1 Agave tequilana | reverse complement strand
AACTTGACTTTAAATCCTTTGTTGAAGCTATGCACCTACAAAGATCTTGATCATAAATCTGTCGCTAATTAAACACAAGATCATTAGTACTATAACTACATGAGCTGATCATCATCAAAACTAGAGTGATGGGCCTTCGGGCCAACATGATGTTGAGGCGATGCATAGCCACTTTAGGGTCGAGCCCAGGCATATCCTCGTAATTCCAATCGAAAACATCTATATACGCTCGCACAAGAGATATTAGATCTTCCTTCTCGGGAGGTGATAAGGTTTTGCTTATAAAGATGTGTTTAGGATTAGCCTCATCTCCCAGATTAGTCTGGGTTACCTTATCCTCTGTGGGTGGTTCGCACTGTTCAAAACGAATATCCTAGAGAGTATTTAGGTGTTTGATCTAAGGATCTGTATCTGACTAGATCATTTCTTCATCTCCATCTTTCAGATGGCTTGTTGAAATCATGTTTACCGAAAGGTCTTTGAAGATGTTGCTGACACTGACATCTGACTCCCACGACGACGTACCTGACAAGTGATTATGATATAACGACCTTTCTGACTTAGAGGCTGACGGGATTGGAATTGATACATAGCTCAACCCCCTGCGAGCTCGATGATAATAATCAGGGGCTATCCTTTTTGGAACGAAGGATCGGAGCAGTGTTCTCCTTCCTTTGCTGAAGTTCAAGCCAGGACCACTTGTTTGGTCATACCCATGTTCTCCATCATTTTGAGTACATTTGACTCGTAATGAGAGAACTGAGGAAGTTCAGTCTCACTTTCTGAGTCTTCGCAATTCGTTGGCTTGGACTCGACTCTTCCGAAAAGGATCATTTTTTGACCTTTGCGTCTTGCTAGAACCTCGAAGAATGATCATTGCGCATCACTGATGCTTTGATATACTGTGAAAGATGATCTCACCGGTACATGCAATTATGTCAAGGCATCCATTGCAATCAAGGACCATCACCTACATCGGTACTAGTATCTAATGACATGAAATTAGAAGCAAACATAAAATAGTAAGCTAATTTAGCTCTTCATTAATATACCACTCGCCTACATCATTGGTGGTGTTATTAACATCGAGTTTATAATTGCTCGTTACAAGTCGATTCAGCTCCTAAAGACATTCTTCTTCTGCCTCTCGCTCGACATCAGCTTCGTTACCAAAGTCTAGTTCCTCTGGCTGGAGATTCTTATCTGTCACCAGAGAATCTTGGTATAAAAGAGAGTCTGTGAAGTAGTTCTCTACCCCTTGAATAGATGCCTTTTGGCGATCAATGTTCAGACTTTTCCATCTCCGTCAACATACTTTATGACTTGATGGAGAGTAAAGGGAACGATGGAGTTGCGATGAATCCATGGTCATCCCAGCAGCAAATTATACAAAGTGTCGGCGTCGATAAACTTAGCATGTCACCTCAGATTTTAGGTCCCCGATCTGACATTTGAGTTTAATCTTTTCCATTGGGCGCGTACAATTGGCGTTGAAGCCGTAAATGATAGTTTGAGCAGCACTCAATCGGTGAGTGGGAATTCCCAACTGCTGCATGACCCGGCGGGGCATGATGCTCAATGTAGATTCATGATCCACCTGAATGCAGCTCATTTCAGTTGATCCAATATACCTGTGAAGTACAAGGGCCATCATGTTTTCCCCTAACCTGCATGTCGTCTGGAGTGAAGGTTATGCAGGGGACATGTTGAGAGGCGTGGAGGCAGTTTTCTTCATCCTCCTCTGGTTTAGCCGGAATCTGGGCCATGAAGGCCTCAACATCGGCTAAAGCTTCTCTTTGACCTTCCCTTGTTGACTTGGATAGTCTTAGGAGCTCATAAAGTGTGATCTTGGCCTAGATGTTGGCCAATTGAATCAAGACATCAAAGTGGTAAGGTCTCGAAGATCCTTCCGCTTTGTCCTTTGAGAGAGCCTTGGTATACCGAAGCTCCTTTTGCTTCTCTACGGTTGCTTCGTAGATTGCTTGGTTGGCTCTGGGGTGAGTTTAAGCAGATTTGCCACCATTTCATCGTACTTCTTCAAGTATGACTGACCCAAACGAGTTTCGGCCACGAGCGGTGTATTCGGCTCTGCAGCAAGGACGATTGTCCCCTCCTTAGAATCAGTCACCGAGGCAACATCGGTTTTCGCTTCCCGGAGGAAGCACAAACCACATTGCAAGGCGAAGCTTTTGCTTTGCCTCTGGACTTCCTGTTAGTAACAGTAGTCCACTGCTGGCCTTCCACGAGGTCGGGATGAACCCATATGATCTCTCCTTGAGGAGTTGGAATAGGTACGTGACCTTTCTCCCGCTGGTGGTGTGGATATGTATTGACCACCCTAAGTTCCCCTTTCGGGATGGGACTACTCCGGCCGGTGTTAAAGGTTGTACCCTAAACTAAAGGAATAACGTCATGTTAGCTGTCACTTTCTTCTGCTCTGGGCGGAGCTTGAGCACCTCCGCATCAATCAAAACTTGGAGAATGTCTTTGAAGACTTAATGGCTCTTGGTAGGGTGCCCTAGCATCCTGTGATACAAGCAGTAATTGGGGTTGTTGGTCTTGCCCACCTCCTCAGGATGCCTATCTTTATGAAGCTTTAGTCTGTTATTTTTATTGAGTAACTTGAACAACGAATTGATAAGCTTGTCTTTGAAGGAGTATTGCTTGTTGACGCGTGGCTGAGTTGAAGAGCCAACCCCTCTGGCTGGTTGGAGCTTAGAGGGAGACTTTGTATCTGTCACCAATGTGTTCTTTCTTTACCTTGGAAAGATGCTTCTGACACGCTCCTTGTCGACTTTTCAAGTTTGGGCTTATTTTTTCCTGCCTTAACCCTGGCGACAATCTCTTCTACCTTTTCACCTGCTGGACCAACAACTTCTAGGTATGACTTTCAGCTACTCCTATCTGGGTTAGGAGTAAGGTTTGCAAATTGTGACGGCATGTTTCCAGCAGGGTGGCCTGGGTCATATGTAAATCACCTAGAGGGGGGGGGGTGAATAGGTGATGATGCTAATCTAGAAACTAAATGGGCTAAATGCAGAAGCTTAAAAATAATTTGCAACACACTTAATACAACCAACAAGTGTAGCCGAATTCCCCGTGAAGGGCTCTGGACTAACTCCTCTTGATTTCCCTAGATATGGGTTGAGGTGCTATATGAAGCTCTTGTGGTTAAGTATAAGTGAGGCACACACAAGCAAGCCAAGCATATAAGGGATGATAAGCAATATGAAATATGCAAGGCAACACAAGCAATATGAATGATATGGCAATATGAATAATGCTTTGCACAAATAAAAGAGAGAGAGTTAGAGAGACAATGGATCAAACGCAAACACAAGGATATGTTTCGAGGTTCGAGCCCCTAGCTCTACGTCCCCGCCTTCACCGAGAAGGATTTCTAATCCACTATCTTGTCCACCGAGGACTCCCACCGAGGGAACCTCCACCGAGAAGGATTTTTACAACAAGGGAGTACCGAACTCCTCTCTCAAACACCGCCTCACAACCGAGGGGTAGGCCCGTAGCCAAACAACAACAAACACCTCTACCAAAGAGGGTTACAACCAATCTCCACCTCTCACTAGAGGGAGCAAACCAATCACCCGATCAACCTCTACCAAAGAGGGATACAACAAAAAGCAAGGGTGTTTACAACTTGGAGGCTACAACAACCTCAACAATCTCTTTTCCCACAAATAAATGATCCTAAATAGATTAGGATAGAGGATATAGCTCAAGTGTGGAATCAAGGTGTTTTGGAAATCAAATAACAAAGAAAAACTACTTGGGGAATCTATTATAGATGATAGAAATGAAAATCCAAACAATATCCCAAAAACCTAGTTTTCTTTGATTTTCCAAAACCCTTGAAAACAATAAAGATGAAATCATTGAAGCTCTAAAACACTTTTGAAAACTTGTAAAAAACACTTCAGAAAAGTAAGAATTTTTGCTCTTGAAAATCTTGTTGAAATCCTTAAAGAGATAGGGTATTTATATCCCCTAAGGAAAACTAGCCGTTAGGCTGATCTGGCAGTCTGACAGGCTTGCGGTCGACCGGCGGTCGACCGCCAACCGTCAAAAATATGACCGTTGGAACAATCCGGTCGACCGCCCGGTCGACTGCCCAGATACAGAGAGCAGAGCTCTCTGGTCCGGTCGACCGATCGGTCGGCCGGCCCATGTGTCTACCAGTCATGCACAAGGCTGTGCACGTCGGTCGACCGCAGGGTCGACCGGCCCTTGGTTCGGTCGACCGTGCGGTCGGCCGACCTGGCCTGTCAGCCACTGTTCTGGGTCAGAAACTGGGGTTAAAATTATTTTAAAAAATCTTTTATCTCTTCTAAAAATCCCCAAAAATAGTTCTCTCATTTTGCATTGATATATAAACATGTGATAAAAAATTTCAACTCAAATATCAAGCAATTTGAACTATTTTTGTGTTTTTAACATTCTTACCAAAATCAAAACATGTATTTTATCAAACTTAGATTTTTCAATACATGAATAAGGAAAGTCAAAATAAGTTTGTTTAAAAGTTAAGCATGCATGTATAGAATGAAACTACTATACATAAACCAATTAAACTTGTTTTGATCTACTATTCATGAAAAACAAATATTGGTTAAACCAAAAACGAAAAACCAATATCCAAACATAAAACGTGTGTGTATTGTGCACTTGAGCATATCAACTATTCTTATCTTTACAAATGGATCTAAAACACACAAAACTAAACTATGGATACCTAAGTCTTCCTGATGATCTTCATCTTCAAGTTGACTTGGTCCAAACTCCGTGATCCAACGAGCATGGCTATGAATGATCTTGACGCTCGGGCTCGGGAATCACCAAGTGAAGGCTTCCAAACTCCTCTTTTTGAAGCAATCACCAACTAATATCTTGTTACATGATCTGAAACTAAAATCACAAGATTATTAATAAACATAACTACATGAGTTAATCATCATCAAAACTAGAGAGGAAGGCATCCGGGCCAAAAATCTCCCCCTTTTTGATGATGACAAAACTCATAGAGTTATATATGCATGGATTAAAGTCAAGCTTCAAGGAAGCTCCCCCTTAACTCATGCATAAACAAATAAACATAAGGAATATGCAATGAAGGCTCTTAAACATGAATGCATAGATATGCATAAACAATAAAAGGCTCTAGATACACAATGAAATTTTCAAAAATAAAACATGCTCTAGATACCAATTAAAATTAAACTAAATTAAACTTAATATATGCAAAACATAAACATGCATATATAAAACACAATCAAACTCAAAATCTTTCTCCCCCTTTTTGTCAATCATCAACAAAGGGGTAAAAATCAAAACAAAATAAAATCTTCTCCCCCTTTTTAATACAAAGAAACAATCATCAATAAGGGGTAAATGAAGACAATGTTCTCCCCCTTTTTGTCTAAAATAAAAACAAAACCAAATAGGGGTGACAATCAATTAAGATACCAATTGAAAGTGAACAAAGATCAATAAATTGTATATGTGATATACATTCATGAAGAGGAAGATGTGAAGCTTCCCTACATAGATACATTATATGAAGGAGGGATGACAAGCCCTAATTCACATAACGTATACTATGCAATGCATAAGAGGAGATGTGAAGCTCCCCCTACACACGTGTACAACATAAAGAAGAGATTGTCAAGCTCTTCAATACAAGATACACTCATCATGAATCTATATGTAGAAGAGATGTTAAGCTCTCCTTACATATAGGCAATACAAATCAAAACTTTTGACTATTTTCTTTAAACAAAATTTTGAATTTTCTCAATTGAAAATCGAATTTTCTCAATAAAACAAATTTGATACCAATTAAAAGTATTATTCTTTTTAAACATATGATACCAAATTGAAATTGTTATTTTCTATTCATAAAGTAAGGGAGTGAAAATCAAAAACCAATTGAAATACAAAAATAAATTTTCTCCCCCTTTATGAAATACCAACTAAAACAATGCGTAGGCTTGAAATGAGATATCAATTGAAAAGCAATTTAAAAACTAATCAATTGAAATAAAATTGAAACTCAAGCTTAGCATAAACACAAACATATATATGTATGAAAAATTTAATACCAATCGAAATTGATACTATTGGAATTGAAAGCATACATACATACAAACATACATGAGTATATAAGAAAGGTCAAAATTGATACCAATTGAAAGAATCCAATGATACCAATTGAAACAACGATAATATCAAGTGTATATCTCATATTCCTAACCTCCCAACACATGCTTATGTTAAAAAGATTTCCAATGTAAAGCATACACAAGGCATGGTCTCCCAACCAACCGCCCTTGGATGGTAGGAGTTTTTTCAAAAAAAATAGATTTGAAAAATAAAGAATGTTTGAAAAACTCTACCATAATGAAGAATACCGTAACTAGTTATATGAAAAATTTGTAAACTAGTACGAAATCCTTCAAGCAAGGAATAAAACAAAATTATTTTTCATGAAACATGAAATCCACATGATAATCAACACTCTAAGTCAATTAAGCATAAATATGACACATGAAAACAAACACATGAGTAAACAATAAATGTGAGTGTACGAATAAGATGTGAAGATCATAGTCATGAAAGATAGACAATAAGCTCAATATTCTTTGAAACATGAAAACATGAAAATCATCAAAACTATTTAATCTTCAAGGTATATGTATGTCTTATACAAGTTAAAGTATACATACATATCCAAACACAACGAGTCCACAAAGATATATGCATGAAGGCACGTGGCTCAAAAGGATGTATATGTATAACAATAATTTGGATAAAATGGACATATATATGAAGTTAAACATAAACACATGGAAACATGAAAAACTAAATTTTCATTAAAATAAATTTTATTTCAAGGTATATGTATGATTTGTCAACACAAAAAGTATACATACATATCCCTAACACAATTGAGTCCATATGTATAGATTTGCATGAAAAGCAAATGACTCAAGGGGTATACATGTATATCTTAAAGTTTGACAAAATAGACATATACATGAAATGAAAACACATGATCATAAAACAAAACCAAAATGAGAATACAAGTTTAAAATGCATGGATCATCAAAACTAGACTATATTAGCACATCTAATGGGTTCAAATAAGCATTCAAGCACAAACATATATAGATTTATTTGTGGCCCACTATATGCACAAATATATACCTAGTCTTAATGAAAACTAACATTTAAACATCTATTCAAATCATAAAGCATCAAAAATAAGATAAAATCATCATGATAAATTTTAAACATGATTATTATGTAAATTCACATATTATTAAACCTATGATAAACATGATAGATAAACAAATGGTGAGAACACAAAATAATAGTCCATATTAAACATGGGTGTCTCAAATACTATACATGTATATCAAGAGTCTAATAATCATGGCATTTACAAAATAATCTATAAACAACAAGCCATGCTACAAATAATGAACATGAAAAGCATGCAAACAATAAATAAGGAGTAAGAGACCGTTACCAAAACCTATGAGGCAACTTCTCCATGTCTCCAAAACACGGTGGTCCTCTCCACCAAACATTCCTTGAAAGTGATGCATCCAAAATGTTTCCTTTAAGTACGGAACGCATCCACTCCAAGGTACCGCTACTCTCACGTCATGTGAGAGCCCACACCTACATCAAACATAAGAGGGGTAGTCTTTGGTACCCATATCTTTTTGGGTCCATGGGGGTTAGTACCTTCTCTAACCCAAACAAAATTATTTGCTAAATTTACATCATGTAATCTATCAAAGCAAAATTTAGCAAGGTGGCCCTTACGTCCACAATGTGTACAAGTGTACACATGAGCATACAAGTGATGATGGTGTCCGTGAGGAGCATGTGTATGCCGTGGGGTGTGTGCATGAAAAGATGGAACTTGTTTCTTTTGAAACAAAGATTCCAAACGTGTATGGCCCACAACACATTGGCTCAAAGTGGAGCCCAAACAATCTATACTCTTCTTAAGCAAACAAATATCATCATTAATCCTTGAAGAAGAGGTACATGCAATGGGTGATCTAGGTGAAACTACCCTAGCATGGCAAACATGAAAATCAATTTTATTTTTCAAAACTTCATTTTTCTTTAAACAAATTTCTAAATCTTTAGAAATTGAAGCAATCTTAATTTTCAAAGAATCATTTTCTTTTAAAACAAGTTCAACTTTTGAAGATAATTTTTCATTTTTCTTCAAAATAACATTGCAATCATTTTTAGATTTTAAAAGTTCATTTTCTTTTAAAGCAAGTTCAAGTTGAGATTTCAATGAGTCCCTCTCATTAGAAATCTTCTACTTTTCTTGCAAAATCATGTTAAGTCTAGAAAGCAAATTTTTATTTTCATTTTCAAGGCCTAGACTTTTCTTTTCAAAATTTTATTTTTTTCAAACAATTTTTCACAAACAATAGATAACTCTTCATTCAAAGCATTGGCATCCATATAATCATGATCATTCAAATGAAGAACTAGCATCAAAACTATCTGGTTGAGATTCCGATTGTACCTCAAGGGAGTCATTCCCTTGGATCATGAAGCATTGTGACTCGCATTCTCCACTAGACTCCTCCTCTTGTTGGATTGGCATTTGAAGCTCGGAGGTGGTGGTTGTTGTCAACTTGTTCCATACTGCAAAGGCGGAATCAAGATTAGAAACATGCATAAGATAATCTTTAGGTAGCGTGCTTCTAATGGCCTCAAGGGCTTGTGCATTGGCCCCTATATACTTGCTATCACTAAGGAAGGATTCCTTGGTAATGGCAAGGTGAACCTTATATCCTAGGGTCTGTAAGTAAATGGACATCCTAGTCTTCCAAACAAGAATATTGGAAGGGTCAAACATAGGTGGGGTCATGAAGTCCATGGATGTAAACTATATGTGTCAAGCAAACAAATGTGCAAATGCAAATGGTAGATTAGCAAATAAGGATCTCACTCTTAGGATGTTAAGCTTAAGTATCAGGAGCATAGGCTCTAATACCAATTGTAAATTACCTAGAGGGGGGTGAATAGATGATAATGCTAATCTAGAAACTAAATGGGCTAAATGCGGAAGCTTAAAAACAATTTGCAACACACTTAATACAACCAACAAGTGTAGCCGAATTCCCCGTGAAGGGCTCTGGACTAACTCCTCTTGATTCTCCTAGATATGGGTTGAGGTGCTATATGAAGCTCTTGTGGTTAAGTATAAGTGAGGCACACACAAGCAAGCCAAGCATATAAGGGATGATAAGCAATATGAAATATGCAAGGCAACACAAGCAATATGAATGATATGGCAATATGAATAATGCTTTGCACAAATAAAAGAGAGAGAGTTAGAGAGACAATGGATCAAACACAAACACAAGGATATGTTTCGAGGTTCGAGCCCCTAGCTCTACGTCCCCGCCTTCACCGAGAAGGATTTCTAATCCACTATCTTGTCCACCGAGGACTCCTACCGAGGGAACCTCCACCGAGGAGGATTTTTACAACAAGGGAGTACCGAACTCCTCTCTCAAACACTGCCTCACAACTGAGGGGTAGGCCCGTAGCCAAACAACAACAAACACCTCTACCGAAGAGGGTTAAAACCAATCTCCACCTCTCACTAGAGGGAGCAAACTAATCACCCGATCAACCTCTACCAAAGAGGGATACAACAAAAAGCAAGGGTGTTTACAACTTAGAGGCTACAACAAACTCAAACAATCTCTTTTCCCACAAATAAATGATCCTAAATAGATTAGGATAGAGGATATAGCTCAAGTGTGGAATCAAGGTGTTTTTGAAAATCAAATAACAAAGAAAAACTACTTGGGAAATCTATTATAGATGATAGAAATGAAAATCCAAACAATATCCCAAAAACCTAGTTTTCTTTGATTTTTCAAAACCCTTGAAAAACAATAAAGTTGAAATCTTTGAAGCTCTAAAACACTTTTGAAAACTTGTAAAAACACTTCAGAAAAGTAAGAATTTTTGCTCTTGAAAATCTTGTTGAAATCCTTAAAGAGATGAGGTATTTATAACCCCAAAGGAAAACTAGCCGTTAGGCTGATCTGGCAGCCTGATAGGCTTGCGGTCGACCGGCCGGTCGACCGCCAACGGTAAAAAATATGACCGTTGGAACAATTTGGTCGACCGCCCGGTCGACCGCCCAAATACAGAGAGCAGAGCTCTCTGGTCCGGTCGACCGGTCGGTCGGCCGACCCATGTGTCTGCCAGATATGCACAGGGCTGTGCACGTCGGTCGACCGCAGGGTCGACCGGCCCTTGGTTCGGTCGACCGTGCGGTCGGCCGACCTGGCCTGTCAGCCACTGTTCTGGGTCAGAAACTGGGGTTAAAATTATTTTAAAAAATCTTTTATCTCTTCTAAAAATTCCCAAAAATAGTTCTCTCATTTTGCATTGATATATAAACATGTGATAAAAAATTTCAACTCAAATATTAAGCAATTTGAACTATTTTTGTGTTTTAACATTTTTACCAAAAACCAAAACATGTATTTTATCAAACTTGGATTTTTCAATACATGAATAGGAAAGTCAAAATAAGTTTGTTTAAAAGTTAAGCATGCATGTATAGAATGAAACTACTATACATAAACCAATTAAACTTGTTTTGATCTACTATTCATGAAAAACAAATATTGGTTAAACCAAAAATGAAAAACCAATATCCAAACATAAAACGTGTGTGTATTGTGCACTTGAGCATATCAACTATTTTTATCTTTACAAATGGATCTAAAACACACAAAACTAAAGTATGGATACCTAAGTCTTCTTGACGATCTTCATCTTCAAGTTGACTTGGTCCAAACTCCGTGATCCAACGAGCATGGCTATGAATGATCTTGACGCTCGGGCTCGGGAATCACCAAGTGAAGGCTTCCAAACTTCTCTTTTTGAAGCAATCACCAACTAATATCTTGTTACATGATCTGAAACTAAAATCACAAGATTATTAGTAAACATAACTACATGAGTTAATCATCATCAAAACTAGAGAGGAAGGCCTCCGGGCAAACATCATACTGCTAGGACATTGGAGAGCCATATTTGAAAATCTCTACATAAATGCTTTAACTGGCTCTCCTTTGTGTTGCCTTATCGTCAGGAGAGTTGGCATGGTAATCTCCGAATCATCTTCGAAGAAACGAGTGAGAACAGATCATCCCAGTTCTTGCTAGAGCCTTCAGGGAGCTTCATGAACCATTAAAAAACAATCCCTTTAAGGGTGCCGATAAATAAACGTGCTAGGATAGCATATTTGATACTACATTCTCAGTCTGGGACTTGAAGTAGTATATGTGTTGGTTCGATGACCCCTTGCCGTCGAAGGTCTGCAGGGTCGGAGGTTTGAATTTAGGAGGCTACTGGATAAGATCTCACTTAGCTGGTATGGCCGGACCACTCCTGCTTCTTGTAGGCCTTTCTGAGTGGCGAGGGTTTCAAGACGCTGTTCCAAATTACTTATCCTTTTGGAATGAGTGCTCCCATTATCTGAATTGCCTCCCTCTTCGGATGGAGGCTTGGATGACTCGGAGTTGGAATGCTCCTCCTCCTCTATATGTGCAGAGGATGAGCTTTCTCCTTCCTTCCATTTGCCCTTGGGCTTCTTGGAAGGAGTCTTGGCCTTCGGCTTTTTCTTTTTGTCCTCAAGCAATTGCAAAAGCATCTACTTGAGGGTATCAATAGATTCTTATTGGGCAAGAATCATATCGAGTTATTTCCTCTAGACTTGGGCTTGCTGTTCAAAGCGCCTGGCCATTTCTTTAGGAGTCCCTGTCATATACGCGAAGGCTTCTTTCTCTATGGAAGAGTTTGAGGCCTGTGACTCTGCGATGACAGAGTGTGACTCACTTACTTCAATGCCCCAGGCTAGGGCATTGTAGTCCACTAGGGTTATTATGCCAGTTCGAGTGCGGGTATGCCAGTACACTCCTTCCGGCTTGGTGTTAGACTCGTCGGAGCTGACTATTAGCTGCTTCTCCTTAGTTCTGCTTAGCGTAGTGCTTGAACCTACCATGTTCGCAGTAACTTCAGGGTACTCTGTATCAGAGAAGGCTGTGCTTGTGCGAGAGTGATGCCTTTTGGCTGAGTGGGAGATTAATGTAGAGGATAACCGGCTGAACACCGATTGTTTGCTTATATACGAGCTGCAGTGGCATTCAGAGAGCACCACTGTGATGAGCCATTCACAGTAGCATAGTGAAGTGATTTGATGAACACTCTTCTTCTTTGTCAAGTAATCCCTTAGATCTGTCGGAAGTGAATCGAAGAGACCAGCCTCGAGTCTCTGAGGATGAGGACTTTTCATCTCCCTTCTGACCCTAGTCGTCAGAGAGTGAATGTTAACCTTGCATCGCAACTCCGAGACGCAAGTCTTAGGGGCGCAAAATGCAGAGAAGCGGAGTTCATGTTCTGTAGAACATACGCGACTCTTGCGTTTTGACTTTGAGACACGGGTCTCGTGCCTCTGCTGATAAGAGATGCGGACCTCGCGTTATTGATTGTCGCGTTTGCTTGGCGACACATGAGAGACGCGGACTTCATGAGTCCCGTGTTCTGTAGTAGAGATATGGGTCTCATGTCTCTGAGAAGAGATGCGGATCTCGCGTTACTGATCATCGTGTCTGTGAGGTAGGGTCTCAGAAATGCGAGCTCTCCAGCTCTGCGTCTTGGTATCCAGACGCAGACTTTACGCGTCTGATGCAGTTCAGAAGGGACACGAGCTTGAGCTTCGTGTCCTGATCTGTCAGACAGATGGCTTTTTCAGTTTCTTTTATCTGTTATCGCGTGCACGACGGCTTTGTTGACGTTCAGCATTTCAGTTACGCTTCACGGGTTATTGGGGATCTTTAGTAACCTGGAACTGAGGAAGAGGAGGGGCATGACAAGATTGGCCTTCATCGACGTTGGCCTCGCATGTCTCGTGGGAGACGTTGATGCAGGCCACGTGCGTGACGCAGCCAGAAATATCCATGTTTGCGCAGACCATCTTTGGGGAAGTCTCAGAAGAGAGTTGAGAGCGGATCTCCGAAAAGACCCTGTGGTACTGCCCGCCACCCTGGGGCTCTTAGAACTGGAAGAGAGGAACTCTTCATACTTTGCCTGGTTGAATTTTACAACAAGTGACTCGACTATTTTTTCATGAAGATGACGTCACCTTGCGCCACAACTTGGTCATCAGTGGAGAAAGTAGTTCCTAGCGGAGTCGTCATCTCTTGTACAGGGAGGAAAGTTGACAGTGTATTACAAAATTTTCTTGAATCAATGAAAATTATAACAACTCAAAATTTCAACTACAAGAGAGAGGAGATGCTCAAGCTCAGATCCCCTCTTTCTTTAAGGCTGGGTTCTTTACGTAGCAGTAGAAAGTGATTCTTGTTTTCTCTTGACCGGGTGAACGTTAAACTCTTTTGAAACTCTTCTCGTAGGATCACTGATGGAGTAGCACAACTCCTATCCAATGAAATCTCAAAGAGACTTAGGCAAAAACTTAAACTTAGCAAGTTGGTAGAAGATTTTAACTCTTTATAAGTATTCCCCAGCTGAAAATTCAGACCCCTCTTCAGTAGCAAACTAAGCTATTTATAGGGATTTCAGGGGTAAAACTGTCCCCTAAAAATCCTCCATAATGGGGGTTAACTCATCTCATTACGTGACAGTACTTGATCCAGTAATGGGGGTAGTTATAACTGAGACGCAGGGCTCCTCTGCAGTTAGAATGCAGGCTTGAGTCCTGTGTTTAGTCGTTGAGCTAACGCTGGATACGGGTCTTGAGCTCCGCGTTTGGCTGCCTCGGTGTTGTTGAAACGCGAGTTTCAAACTCTGTGTCGAGCATCTCGTCTGAGACACAGGTCTTGAGCTTCACGTTTGGGCGCCGCATTGGTGTTGAAACGCGAGCTTCGAACTCTGTATCGAGTTTCGCGTGTGAGACACGGACTTCAAGCTCTGTGTCTAAGTACTGAAGTGGTGCTAAGACGCTGGCTTTTATTTCTATGTCTTGACATTGCAGTGGTGTTGAGACGCAGGTGTTGAGCCTTACGTCTTGGCTCTGCACGAGTGGCTTCGATTAGCCTCGCGTCCGAAACATGAACCCTGTTATCTGATGACTTGTCTTGAGTGATTTTTAGACACAATTAATTGGTTGAGAGTAGATAATCTAGCATTGCTTCATAAAAATAAGAACCAGAACCTCACATGTTGAGACCAAGAGGAGATACAAAGGTTGTGCAATCACATAGGAAATACCACAAAACTTAATGCAACCCTTAACTTGTAAATTCACTAGATCGAGAGATTGTGGGTTCTCATCTATGGGATAATATTAGTATTACTTGAAAGAGAATATTAATTAAGGAAAGGGATTTTGATTGTTAATATGAGTATTAAAGAATTAATAACACTGTTACATATTATATCTGATTATTAATTGCCGAGATTTCTAGTACTTTTCTCATAAAAAATTAACAATTTTATTTTTGTTTTCCATCATATAGTTTAAATTACACTAATCTATTATTCAAATAAAACTAGCATAAATTAGTTGGCACTCAATAGATCATCAATCCTCATGGATTCGACACTCTGTTCATTATTATATTATTTATAAACGATTGGTGTACATGCCAAATCACATGTATCAGGAGGCAACATGGACAGATGACAGAAGAGAAGGGGCTAGCCTAAACCGAATCTAGCCTATAGGCTAATTGACTAGCCCAATTGTTTGGCTTAGTGTCATTCCACTACTTCTATTTTCTTACATTATAGCAGACCATCAAACCCATGAAAAAACTAGGGCACACTGTCATGGAGGGTGGTCTGTCAAGCTTTGGTCCAAATTATATATTTTCTCCTCATTTGAGCTTATTATTTGTCACTAAACATGCTGACCATAAATTTTTCTGAGTGCCACTTCATATCAACCAGTTCAGGGAGATTAGTTTACCAATCATCAATTGTATCCTTTTCTGAGGGGAAAAAAAAAGTCGCCGCGCCTTCATTAAAAATGTATTAATAAAAACAATCCCCCCGCTTCATTAAAAAGATATTAATGAAAACAATTGTATCCTTTGCCTGAATTTCTTCCACTTATACATTGATCTGATTACTTATACAGACGTCAATTTTTTTTCTGATCTGGAACACTATTTTACTAGTTGATAGACATCTCTTCATAGTATTCCATCAGTGACACTAGCCACATGTCACCACTACATTGTATTCGAGTCCAAGACTTCAGTGGTATACTTGATTTGAAGGTAACACAAGCAGTACTTTTCGTTGACGCAGGTTGACTATCGTTGCAACACGTACGTCTCAGAGCAGCGATGGGGTCTGCCCCGAAACTGACGGACAAACTGTACAAGATGAAAGTGAGATTGAAATCGAATTTACCAGCGCAGACTGTGAACATGTGAGTTACATTTCTCTACATGGTGGTCAGATAATTTACCAGAAGCAGCTCGAGAATAACCCGACTGTTTGAGGGATGGAAGAGCAAATGTCTACAACTTAATCGAATTAACCACTAGGTCCCCAATACTTGTGATCATGACACTCCAACCACTGCTTTTTCTATCAGACTCACGCCAGTTCTTGGACATTAAGATTCTGGCTTGCTGGGTGTCCTCTCAATTTGGTTACTAGTACTAAAATTGAAACTGTAATTATCATCCAAAATGGAAGTAGAAAAGCTAGCTAATGGAAATAGACAGAACATCACCAACTCTTTTCTTTGTTCTCCCTTTTTTTTTTTTTTTTTTTCCCTTTTCTGGTGACATGCAAAGGGAAAATGGTTACTTTTCTTAACACGAGAACCACCCCAATTAAACTTATACCTATTACAGCTACAGTTCTACTAGCTGGTATAATAGCATAGGTAGCAATGAAATGTCTAATTTGTGGGGAGAGAGGGTAAAAATCTTGTTGAGAAGAGTTTTTAAACTCTGTTAAAGGTTAGTCAAAGATCAATGCAATCAATGGTGTCGAATACGAGAGCGTGTCGGTCGTATCGAAATTGGGTTGCACAAGAGGAACCAATGCTAGTCGATTAGGGCATGGCCTAGTCGACTAATGATTAGATACTGAGAGTTGACAAATCTGTTTCACTACAGGCTAGTCGGCTAATACATACTGTGCGGCCTATTTCCAAATCTGATTCTGAATTCGTTTCTGATCTGAATTAGGTGTTTTTGGTTTTCTTTTCTTCGTGGTTTCTTTGACTATATAAGGAGGGGTAATGTCCCTAATATTTATATCCCGAAACCTGTACTCTGTAATTGATTGATTCAATAAGAACTCTCTCTAGGCAAATGCCGAACCTCGTTAAATCTTATGTTGTCTCTTTCTTTTCTTTGTTTAATTGTTCGTGCTATTGGTGACTGTTCTCTGGTGGCTATCTTCTCTGTCTCCTGGGATTCCCAACAAGTGGTATAAGAGCATCCCTAATTCGACGTGGGATCATGTGTCGATTCCGAGAGCACTGGTAGCTGTTCGGTGGAGATCGAATGTCGATCTCGGAGCGGCGTTGGAACTGTTCGTGGGATCGTGTGTCGATCTCAGAACAACGTTTGGATTGCTCGAGGAATTAGATTATGTGGAATAGATCCTTTTGAAACTCTCCTAAGGTTTCACTTTGAGGTAAAGATTCTCTCTTTATCTAATTTTTTTATCTATTTATGTTTGAATTTTAGCATTGCTTTGAGGAATCTATTGAGAAGATGGCTGGAGATAGTACATTTACGGTGAAAACCATGAACCCACAACCGATGAAGATCGATGTGGTAAAGTTTGATGGCACGAACAATTTTAAAATGTGGAGGTGTGAGGTGATGGATTCATTGACGACATCAACCTTGAAGACGCTCTACGATTGAAAGAAAAGCCTAAGGAAATTTCTGAAAAGGATTGGGACAAGATGAATTGGATGACATATGGTCTTATAAGGTCTTGTTTGACACAAGATATCAAGTATCATGTGCTATATGAGATGTCTGCAATAAAGATATGGGAGATTCTCGAGAAGAAATATCTGACGAAGAGTATCGAGTTTCGACTGCTTCTAAGGAGGAGGCTTTATCGCTTCTAGTTGAAGAAGAGACTCTCTATTGCTAAGCACATGAACGACTACACAAAACTTCTTACAGATTTGGTTAATGTGGATGTGGATATCAAAGAAGAGGATAAGGCGATAATTCTTTTGAATTCTCTTCCTGATGAAAAGTATGAGACCTTCATCCTCACCTTGATTAATGAGAGACAATCACTTAACTATAATGATGTATCAGCTGCTCTTGTAAATTATAAAGTGAGAAGGAAGGACAAGCAGTTTTCTTCTAATGGTACATCAGCAGAGATGTTGATAATAAGAGACAGAGGTTCCAATCGGAAGGCAAAGAGAAGCGTGAGAGATTCAAGTCCAGACCAGATTTTGTTGGCCCAAAGGCCCATCACTCTAGTTTTGATGATGATCAATTCATCTAGTTATGTTTACTAATGATCTTGTGTTTAATTAGTGACAGATTTGTTATCAAGATCTTAGTAGGTGTTGAGCTTCAACAAAGGATTTAAAGACATATTTGGAGGTAGCACCGGTTGATTCACGAGCCTATGCATCAAGATCACATCAAGTACTCAAGAGGAGTCGAGCTCGTTGGATTGCATTTGGACCAAGTCAAGATGATGAGAAGACTTCAAGGGAAGACTTCAAGATCAAGACTTGTGTCTAGGTATAAGATTTTTGTTTTAGATAAAATGTAAATGATAGAGTAGTTGGTGGATTGCTTAAGTATATATCACACACACACTCTTGATAGTTTTGTTTTTACAAAAGATTTTCATTTTGGAAAACACATGTTTGGTTTTTAGAATTTCTTATATACATATCTTTTAACCAAATCAAATTTAGAGCTTAATGTCAAAAACTTAGATATTTCATCTTATTTGTGTAATGAATCATATCCATACACACTATGCTTTAATGAGTTCAAAATATCTAGTTTTTATTTAAAGGAGTTTTGGAAAAACAAGATTTTGGAAAATACAAGTTTTCAATTGAGCCAATTTTTCCATATTACAAAAATAGTCCAAATCTCTTATAACATGCCTTGATTTTGTGCAAGCATGTTTGTTTATCAAAGAATATTGGTAAAACTATTTTTGTAAATTTTTAAGTATTTTATGGAATTTTATTTCAACCAAAAGACTTAGTTTTAAATCCCAGAAAAACTGTTTTTAGGCTTCAGATAGTCGACTTACTACCTTGCTAGTCGACTAACTCTGAAGTCGGTCGACCGGCTCGGTCGACCGACGTGCACAACGTGCAGGCCTTGACCTAGCAGATGCCCGGTCTGCCGACCCTGTCGACCGGAACTGAGAACAGTGCTCTCTGTTCTTTTGGGTCGACCGGGCGGTCGACCGGAGGCTCCAACGGTCTGATTTTTGACCGTTGGCGGTCGACCGGGCGGTCGACCGACAGGTCTGACAGACCCCAACGGCTAGTTTTTGACAGCCTATAAATTTGGGGGTTTGGTCATTGTTTTGATATAAGATTTTCAAGTGGGTTTTCACCAGTTTTTCTTGAACTATTTAGAGGTTTTCCTCCACTTGATTTAGAGCAAATACTTCCAATTAAAAGGAGAGTTCATCAAGAGGTTTTAAAAGAGATTCTTTGAGTTTTCCTCCACCATCTCTTTCCTAGTTTTTCTCATACAAACACTTGAGCCATCCATTGCTATTCATCTTATAGGAGTGTTGTAGTGAGATAGTTTTTAGGTGATCAAAGTGTTGTGATCACCAAAGACTTGTTCTTTGTTCTCTGAGAAGGCGGACGGTTGTGTTCGCATTGTTTCGGGTCCTAGTGTGGGCTCGGTGTTTCGGGTTCAGGTGCGAACTCCTTGTTTGAGGTGCGGCCTCGGCGAGCCGGTGGGCTTGCGGTGTGTACGGACTAGGGAGTCCGAGAGTTATAGGTGTTGCGGCACCGGGTGATCCATTGGGATCGATCATAATGGAAATCCTTTGTGTGTCGAAGGCGGGGATGTAGAGCAAGGGTGCTCGAACCTCGAAACAAATCCCTTGTGTTTGCGATTGCTCACTCTCTCTCTTTTTGTCTCTTGTTTATATCTTGCATGCTATTACTTGTCTTATCTTTACATGCTTGATATATTGTGTGCTTATTGATATACTTGCTTGGGTTTGTTTGCTAACACTTGTATTTAACCAAGAGAGCCAACGCGGCACCTCAATCCATTCAAGGGGAATCTAGAGGAGTTTGTCCAGAGCCCTTCACGGGGAATTCGGCAACACTCTTGTGTTATACGTGGTGTTTAGTGTAAGAGATTAGTTTAGGTCATAAGTGTTTTTAGCTTCCGCATAATTTGGCATTTAGTGACCATTAGATTAGCCATCACCTATTCACCCCCCTCTAGGTGAACCTTCAATTGGTATCAGAGCCAAGTGCTCTGAATTTGGGTCTAACAACCTAGAGTTAAAGATCCTCATTTTTAGGCTAATCACAATATTTTGTACACAGCATGGATTTCATGTCACCACCCATGTTTGACATTCTTAACATCCAAATTTGGAAGGTTAAGATGTCTATGTACCTCAAGGACCTATGCATTCATGTTTATCTTGCTACCACTAATGATTCATATGTTAATAATAGCAAGTACATTGAGGCTAATGCAAAAGCCCTACATGCTTTAAAGTCAACCCTAGATGATGTTTATTTATCTAGAGTTTCTAACTTTGATTCGGCTTTTGTAGTATGGAATACCCTCACCTCCCTCGGCGAAAAAGATCAATACTATGCGGGGAGCGATTCGGACGTTGGAAGCAACACCTCCAACTTATGCTATATGGTCCAAGGGGATAACCCCCTTGAGGTAACTACCGAATCCGAGGATGAAGACATGTCATATGATGAGCTCACTTCATTTTGCTAACAAATACTTGAGAAATATAACATGATTAAGAAAGAAAATAAAAATTTGAAAAAGAAATTTGATTGCATGCATATAGAACAAGATTCATTTAGAAACAAGATTGCATGCTTAGAAAAGAAAAGGAAGATTTGAAAAATGAGAATGTTTCCTTGCTTTCAAAATTGAATGATCTTTGTGAAGGAAACACTACTTTGAAAAATGAAATTGTTTTGGTGAAAAAACAAAAAGAAATTGCTTTTCAAGAAAACTCTACTTTGAAAAGAAAAATTTTTGAAAAAGAAAAAGTAAAAGTTTCTAAAAAGAAAAAGACTTTTGATCATGCTTTACATGCCACCACTTCTATTGATCAAAATGAAGTTAATGTTTTGAAAAATAGGATTAATTGTTTAAGCTCAACTTTGAGCAATTGTGCATTTAATCACAAGAGATTGGAGTTCTTGTTTTCAAAGAAACAAACTCCACACTTTCATGCACAACATCATCATGCATTTGCTTATGTTGCATGTCACGATCATACACATTCACATAAGCATCCTAAGGTGTACACATGTACACATTGTGGCCGCAAAGGCCATTTAGCAAAATTTTGTTATGACAAGTTGCATGTTTTAAATTTTGCTAATAAAAATGTTTGGGTTCCTTACAAGACTAACCCCAAAGGACCCAAGAAAATATGGGTACAAAAACCCCCACCGTGTGTTTTTGATGTAGGTGAGGGCTCTCACAAAACGTGAGAGGAATGGTGCCTTGATGGTGGATGCAAATGGATATGATGGACACACTTATTGATCCACCGCTATCAAGGAGGTTTTGGTGGGAAAGACCACCATGTTTGGAGCTTTGGAGTTGGTAACGATCTCTAAACTCCTACTTTTTATGTACATGCTTTTTACATATATCATATTCATAGCATGTTCATGTTTTAATTGTTTTTGTACTTCATGTGGTAAATTCATGTTTAGATGTAGATTCCATTAAAACTTGTATTTATACATGTACAAATAGTGAGAACAAATTGATTCATATATGTTTGCACTTCATGCTCATTTGTACCCACTATATGCACATGTATAGCCTAGTTTTGATGATTCTCTCATTTACACTTGTTTTGCCTATTTTAATGTTTTAATTCATGTATATGCAATTTTTATTCAAATCTAATAAATATACATGTATATCCTTTTTGAGTCTCTTGCCTTCATGCAAATACTATTAATAGACTCGTTTTATGTTTTGAATATGTATGCATATTGTTAGATTTAAATAAATCATACATATACCTAGAAGTTTATTTTTAAAAAAATGAAAAATGAATTTTCATGTTTATTTTGAGCTTCATTGATTATTTTCATGGAAAATGCTAACACATGACTTTTGAACACTCACACTTTATTTCTTTTGTCATGACTTTGATTCATGAACATATTTTTGAGCTTCATAGATCGAGTGTCAATTCTTATATTTGGTATGATTCATGGAATACATATGCTTTGATTCATGTTTTGAAGAATCTTTAACTAGTTTTTCAAAAATTATTTTAACTAGTTATTGTTCTTCATTTGGTAGTGATTTTCATTGCTAAAATATTTTCAAATCTATTTTTGAAAACCCCTACCATCGATGGGAGGATGGATGGGAGATCATGTTCATGTATATTTTAAAATGAAAATCATTTAAAAACTTGAACCATGATTGGGTGGTAGTTATATGAGATATACACTTGATCTTATTGTTATTTCAATTGGTATCATTGGATTCCTTCAATTGGTATCTAAATTGATAATTTTTATATATACTCATATTTTGTTTTCTTATATATGTATGTATCAATTTCAATTGGTATATTTTTTTTCATACATATATATATATATATGATTTCATGTGCTTAACTTTCAATTGGTTCATATTTTTAAAAGCACAAAGTTTATGATAAAAAATAAAAATTTTTGATCATTATGTTTACTATTGGTATCAATATGTTTTACAATAATGATTATTTTCAATTTGGTATCCTAAAATTTGTTTGTTTTACTAAAGCTCTGATACCTTTAAAAATTTTGTTTAAGAAAAATTAAAAAAAAAACATTTTTTGAGTTGTATTTCTTATATGCAAGGAGAGCTTAACATCTCTTCTACATATAGATTCATGTTGAGTGTATTGTGTATTGAAGAGCTTGACAATCTCTTCTTTATGTGGTACACGTGTGTAGGGGGAGCTTCACATCTCCTCTTATGCATTACATAATATGTGTTATGTGAATTGGGGCTTGTCATCCCTTCTTCATGTAATGCATATGTGTAGGGAAGCTAACTTAACGTCTTCCTCTTCATGAATGTATATCGCATATAACCTTTTATTGATATATTTGATTTGACCCCTTATTGATCTCTTTGTTCATGACAAAAAGGGGGAGAAAGATTTGATGATTTTATTTTTACCTTAAACCCTTTGTTGATGATTGACAAAAAGGGGGAGAGGTATTTGCTATATATGCATGTTTTTATTAAAGGATTTATGTTTATGCATATATTTTTGTTTTGCAAATAGGAGAAAAAGAATTTGATTTTGTTTTTTCTCCTTGATTTGCATACATGTCATGTGCTTCATTTCCATATTATATTGTTTATTTGTTATGCATGAGTTAAGGGGGAGCTTCTTTGGAGCTTTACTTTAATCCATGCATATATAACTTTATGAGTTTTGTCATCATCAAAAAGGGGGAGATTGTTGGCCCAAAGGCCCATCACTTTAGTTTTGATGATGATCAACTCATGTAGTTATGTTTACTAATGATCTTGTATTTAATTAGTGACAGATTTGTTATCAAGATCTTAGTAGGTGTGGAGCTTCAACAAAGGATTTAAAGACATATTTTGGAGATAGTACCGGTTAATTCACGAGCCTATGCATCAAAATCACAACAAGTACTCAAGAGGAGTCGAGCTCGTTGGATTGCATTTGGACCAAGTCAAGATGATGAGAAGACTTCAAGATCAAGACTTGTGTCTAGGTATAAGATTTTTGTTTTAGATAAAATGTAAAGGATAGAGTAGTTGGTGGATTGCTCAAGTATATATCACACACACTCTTGATAGTTTTGTTTTTACAAAAGATTTTCATTTTGGAAAACACATATTTGGTTTTTGGAATTTCTTATATACATATCTTTTAACCAAAATCAAATTTAGAGCTTAATGTCAAAAACTTAGATATTTCATCTTATTTGTGTAATGGATCATATCCATACACACTATGCTTTAATGAGTTCAAAATATCTAGTTTTTATTTAAAGGAGTTTTGGAAAAACAAGATTTTGGAAAATACAAGTTTTCAATTGAGCCAATATTTTCATATTACAAAAATAGTCCAAATCTCTTATAACATGCCTTGATTTTGTGCAAGCATGTTTGTTTATCAAAGAATATTGGTAAAACTATTTTTGTAGATTTTTAAGTATTTTATGGGATTTTATTTCAACCAAAAGACTTAGTTTTAAATCCCAGAAAAACTGTTTTCAGGCTTCAGATAGTCGACTTACTACCTTGCTAGTCGACTAACTCTGAAGTCGGTCGACCGGCTCGGTCGACCGACGTGCACAACGAGCACGCCTTGACCTGGCAGATGGCCGGTCTGCCGACCCTGTCGACCGGAACTGAGAGCAGTGCTCTCTGTTCTTTTGGGTTGACCGGTGGTCGACCGGAGGCTCCAACGGTCTGATTTTTGACCGTTGGCGGTCGACCGGGCGGTCGACTGACAGGTCTGACAGACCCCAACGGCTAGTTTTTGACAGCCTATAAATTTGGGGGTTTGGTCATTGTTTTGATATAAGATTTTCAAGTGGGTTTTCACCAGTTTTTCCTGAAATATTTAGAGGTTTTCCTCTACTTGATTTAGAGCAAATACTTCCAATTAAAAGGAGAGTTTATCAAGAGTGTTTTAAAAGAGATTCTTTGAGTTTTCCTCCACCATCTCTTTCCTAGTTTTTCTCACACAAACACTTGAGCCATCCATTGCTATTCATCTTATAGGAGTGTTGTAATGAGATAGTTTTTAGGTGATCAAAGTGTTGTGATCACCAAAGACTTGTTCTTTGTTCTTTGAGAAGGCGGACGGTTTGTCACGCCCCGCTTCCCAAAATACGCTGGAGCGGAGACGCGACGAGAGTCGGCGACGTATATACGTGAGGAAAATACCCCACGTATACACGCTAAGCCTAAATGTAACCTGAACAAGCTATGAATCAGAAGCATAATATTAAATCATCACTGCAATAATACATATAATGACAATCACAATGATAACAGCATAAATGATGGCAAGAAAAATGGCAGCTGAAGCGATAAAGGAAAAATCAAGAAATGACAGGAACATAAAAGAGGTGAGGATACCAGGACAGAAGAAAGAGCGTCCAGTTCCTCACAAGATGAACAGTCTCGTCGAGCACCTGCACATTAGAACAATCGTCCAATATCTGGACGTGCAAATCCAGGGTCATCAGAATGCGACCATGGTGAGTGTGTGTAAAGGGGAAAAAAGCTTGTGCAGAAGTAACAATGTGCATAAATAATAGTAAGAGCAACTATAAATAGAAAAGGCTAAATAATAAGATAAATAACTGAACAGTAATACACATGATAATAACATGAATAAAGGTAGAATATAACTGTCACAACTGTAAATAAACAATCAATGTCAAGGCGTGTAATCTATCACATGTCACTAGTCTGGTATATAAATCTGGTCATGGTTACAATCATGTGTTTATCATAGTGATATACATGCAATCAAGTGATTACGGTCAGTGACAATGCTTTAACAGTTCATTATCATTTATTATGTCAGCGAACACCAATTGCCACCTGTAATAGACGCATCCCATACTACGCCTACTACACGTGTCAATCAGGGTCCTAAGTTATTGAAACTGATTGGTTGGAGACATTATCCATGTTTTAGGTGGGTCCCGTACATACCCGGGACCACGGCCTCAGTTTCCTGGCGCTGAACCAGGCCGTACCGGTAGGTGCTCAGTAACAGTAACAGTAATCTCACTGTGAAAACAGTGGAACAGTAACAGTACAGATGGGATGTCAGTCATCCCCCAAGAACCCTGCAGTGGAACCCTCAATCGGCTGCGCAACCTGTATCCTAGGTCCACCCAAAATACAGACGCTGTCTCCTCCATCAATTTTCCCAATCCAAGTGTAAGTTGTCCATTTACATTATTATTCATTCAATTCAGTTAAATCAGGCAATGTCCATATTATCTAGAACACTGGGACGATATGGTGACAGTAATAATAACAGTACAGTAACAATCAATCAGTGATCGTATACACGGTGAACAATATCAGTAACAGTAACAGTAACAGTAACCGTGTATACGATGAACAATGGGAATGTACAGAGTGTTACGGTCAAACAATCCTTTCCCAGTAACTTGAATAATAAGTTATCAGTTAGGTATCATGCATGACCAGTCAAGTTCAGCTCACTAATATCCAACTAATTCTCACCTGTTTATCATCAAAAAGATAATCAAATCTACTAATGAACTAATAACTGCTATCTGGTAACTCTGAGTACTAGATCACTGATATCGACTAGGTCACTATCACAATAACTCACTCTCTATTAACTGAAGTAATCCAGTCTCTAACATTATAACAAGTCCACATCAACCTCTGAATGAATCATCATCAAGTCATCACCAATAAATGAATATCAAGTCTGGAAAGTACTCTACTTGAAATATATCATCTAATGAATCTCAAATGCCAACAACGTCAATCTCATATTAACACGAATCAGGCTCCGATATAAAGAATATGAATTCTGGATAACCTCTAACTCAAGATCAATCTAAATCACAACTCAACTAGTAAAGTCATATTTAATTACTGATCATCATTCAATGTAAATAACATAAGTCCCAGATCAATCCAAAGTCATTACAATCCACTCATGATTCCAATAGTTCCATGATCATCAAGTTCCATCACACATCTATTAATCTGATTTAATAATTGTTGTTCCAACATATGACAATATCCAGTACTAATCCTCTCACTCAAACATATAACTCTGATTCCCAAATCCTCAGGAGTTCACATTTCTATTAAGGTCCAACATCGGATCCCATCACTCGGTATCATAAGATATACAGGCATCTAAGATCTATCATGATCAAGTCATTCCAACCAATATTCATTCCTCGGAATCATATTCAACCATCTATAGTCAATACATAACTCAGAGGTAAGGTCCACAATCTAAAAGAAACTATACATAGCAGTCAGACAATAATTAGTCGACTATGGAAAATGAGTAGTCGACTAGAGAGAGGATTAGTCGACTAACAAGGTGGACTGAGTCGACTATAAAGGGTACTAGTCGACTAGGGAAAAAGGCAAGTCGACTGTCAGAGAAACAGATCAGCAACAGAGAGTATCCAACTTCCAGAACATCCCATTAGTCGACTATAGGGCAAGGTGTAGTCGACTACTAAGACTATTAGTCGACTACTAAAGGGGGCAAGTCGACTGACAGGTAATTACAGGGAACAAACAGAGAGTCAACCATTCACCTGGGAGGTAAGTTAGTCGACTAGGGGTGAGTGTTAGTCGACTAACAGGGATATTAGTCGACTAATCCAGGAGGTAAGTCGACTAATCTGCCTCTGCCAGTGCACTTAAATTTTGAGATACTCCACTCTTTTCCCATATCCTCTACAATCCATTCATACACTCCAACATGCATAGTCTATACTAGTAATCTAGATACTCATAGGGGTAAACATGGAGGTTCCAACATCATAGATATTCAAATGTGCATGTCATATCTATGCAGTCAACATGTAAAATAAAGAGATGATGATCCACTTCCAAACTTGAAGATCTCCACACGCATAATAATATAACGCATCAATGATTCATCATATACACAAAAACATCTACATTTACTCCAATTAAAGAATGAGAGAGATAGAGAGAAACACTCACATCGAATGCCATTCGCTGCCGTGAGCGTCAAGGGCCCGTCGGAGATCGCTGTATTGCTGTTGTTGGTTGCCTGGGCTGTTATCCTGCTGCTGCTCTTACTGTCGTGCTGCTGATGTTATCTGGATCCGCTCCCACGGGCTGGATCTGCTGCTGCGCGGCCAGCCAGGGAAAAGGAGAGGCTGCCGTGGTTCTGAAGAAGGCCACCGTGCCGATCTCCGACGACGGGCTGGCGTGGATCAGAAGAACTCGCTGCTCGCTGTTGGACTGCGCACGGGAGGAGATCCGGCTGGTGGTTGTCCACTGCACAGGGAAGAAGGCTGCTGTTCTGTGCTCGCGCACGGATCTGCAAGGGGCGAGATGTGGCTCGGCCTGCTGATACCTGGGGGCTGGTGGAGGCTCACGGCAACAATGGGGGGAATCCAGGGGCTGGTTCTGGATGCTGGAAGGGTGCTCGGCCTGGAGCTCGCGCACGCAGGGAGAGGAGGTGCGGCTGGGAGTTGTTGGGATTGGGAGAGATTAGTTTAGATTAGGATCTGATCTTGTAGTTAGGATTTGGGAGATTATTTAGGAATGGGTTATTGGGTCTGTGGGTAGCGGTTATGCTAACGGGTTGAGGCTTGAGTCCAATAAGATAATGGGTGTTGAGTTTGAGGGTACTAGATTAGGATCCAATTAGGTTAAGTGTTGGGTCTTGGTTTGAATTTAGGTAATGGATGTAAAAGAGGATAACGGGTCATGGGCCATGGAATCTAAACGGTAATTGGAAAATAGGGTGAGAGGCTAGACAAGGATACAAGGGATTAAGGCATAAATAGGAATTAAAGGTAAGGGAAATATAACACTACAAAATAATGACCCAACATTAGTAGTAACAATACTTAACTAAAATAATAATATTAATAATACCAATACATTACATGACCAATCTAATAATAATAAATAACAGTAACAACATAGATATTACGAGTAATATTATATCACATGAAAATAAATACATGTACATATTTAAAATACCAGTATATTTTATCCAAATACCGTACTTTAAAAATAGGGATATTACATTCTACCCACCTTACTAAAAATTTCGTCCTCGAAATTCAAATAAGGTAGGGAATGATAAAAGAATCAAGAATCAAGACAGAATACAAACAAGCTTCCACATCGTCTCGTTGGGACATCACGATTTCGCTGCGCGCTCTGAACTCTGCTACCGGCTTCAGTAAGAAGTAACCAATCCCAAGAGACAAAGTCAAGGAATAGAATCGAGAGGGAGGAAGAGAAGGAAGATGAAAATCTGAACCACTCTAAGGGAAGAGTAGAGATCAAGGATATCAAAGGATCAAAGATAAGGATTTTCAAAAGAAGGACGGCCAATTCCAAATGGACTGAATATCATAATGGATAGTATATGTATATTGCAGTGTAACTATAGCTTGTTCAAGTTATCGGTAAGAATCAAGTCCATTTTATGCTGAACCTGGCTCTGATACCAAGAAAACCCTGTCACGCCCCGCTTTCCAAAATACGCTGGAGCGGAGACGCGACGAGAGTCGGCGACGTATATACGTGAGGAAAATACCCCACGTATACACGCTAAGCCTAAATGTAACCTGAACAAGCTATGAATCAGAAGCATAATATTAAATGATCACTGTAATAATACATATAATGACAATCACAATGATAACAACATAAATGATGGCAAGAAAAATGACAGCTGAAGCGATAAAGGAAAAATCAAGAAATGACAGGAACATAAAAGAGGTGAGGATACCAGGACAGAAGAAAGAGCGTCCAGTCCCTCGCAAGATGAACAGTCTCGTCGAACACCTGCACATTAGAACAATCGTCTAATATCTGGATGTGCAAATCCAGGGTCGTCAGAACGCGACCATGGTGAGTGTGTGTGTAAAGGGGAAAAAAGCTCGTGCAGAAGTAACAATGTGCATAAATAATAGTAAGAGCAACTATAAATAGAAAAGGCTAAATAATAAGATAAATAACTGAACAGTAATACACATGATAATAACATGAATAAAGGTAGAATATAACTGTCACAACTGTAAATAAACAATCAATGTCAAGGCGTGTATGTTGGCCCAAAGGCTTTCCACTCTAGTTTTGATGATGACTAACTCATGTAGTTATGTGTACTAATAATCTTGTGTTTTAGTCTCAGATCATTAATCAAGATATTAGTAGGTGTTTAGCTTCAACAAGATGATTTGGAAGCTTGCACATGTTGATTCAAGAGCCCGCACATCAAAGATGATACATTGCAATTTCTCGGTGAATCAAAGGAGTTTGTGGATCAAGTCAACTTGGAGATTGCGCTCTACAAGAAGACTTAGGTATCCATAGTTTTAGTTTGGGTTTAGATCTTAATTGTAAAGATTAGTATAGTATGATAAGCTCAAGTTCACAACACACTTGTTTCACGTTTTGAATATTGGTTTTCGGTTTTTGGTTTAATCGATCTTGGTTTTCATGATTAGATTTTATATCAAAACAAGTTTACATGGTTTAGTGTATATATGATTTGTTTTATATACATGCATGCTTCTATTGCTTAAACAAACTTAGTTTGATAGTCTACTTCATGAGTTTTATGTTTTGGCATTTTTAACAAAACATTATTTTGGACTTTATGACAAAAATTATGATATGACTATGTTTCTTGTATATTGAATTTTTATTCATATACAACTTGCTTCAAAGTGTTTTAATATCATAATTTTGTATTTGGATGAGTTTTAGACAAAACGTATTTTCTATTCAAAATTTCAAGTTTTAGAAAATACATGTTTTGGTTTTTGGAAAATATGATATGATACAAAAATAGTTTTAATTGCTTGATATTTGAGTCAAAACTTTTATCACATGTTTATATATCATTGCAAAATGCTAAAACTATTTTTGTGGAATTTTAGAGATTTTGTGGGATTTATTAAAATATTGTTTATTTGGATTTCTGACCTGATCGGTCGACCGGCTGTCTACCGACAGTCGACCGACTCAGTGTCAGGCTGGTCCGGTCGACCGGACCAGTCGACCGATGTACTGGCAGAATGCACGTATCCGTGTGCATGTCTGTCGGTCGACCGACAGGCTACCGGGAGTCGACCGAAGTTTTGATTTTACTCTCTGTATCTTACCAGTCGACCGGGGCAGTCGACCGGGATATGTTTTGAGTCTCAGTCAGGGATCAGTCGACTGTGCCAGTCGACCGATAGTTCATAACGGTCGGATTTTTGAACTATCGGTCGACCGGGCCAGTCGACCGATCTGACCGTTGAACAGTAACGGGCAGTTTTTTAATTGCTGTTTAAATTTGATTTTTGATTTTAAAAATCCGTTTAAGGGTATTTTTGGAACTAATTACTTCCTAAACTTCAGTAATTATTTCCTAACCCTAAACCCTAGCCCTCTCCTATAAATAGGGGTGTTTAGGGTGAGATTTAGACAAGAGAATTATTGATTGCTTGGAAAATAAAAAGGCTTTATTTCTTAGTTTTTCTTCAAGAGTTTTTGGGCTAAATTTCTACATTTCTCTGAAGTTTGTGAAGCAATCAAAATTGGTTTTTGGATTCAAAGAAACAATCTTTTGTGTTTTTGATTAGGGTTTGAAAAACCAAAGAAAGGGATTTTTGGGAAAGGCTTTCTATTTGAACTTCTATATCTTGATTTGATTTTTCCCAAAGATTTTTCTTTGTGTTGCTGGTTTCAAATCCCTTGGTTTTCTCCACACTTGAGCTACAATCTACTATATTGTCTATAGGCTTTGTGTGAGAAAAAGGAGATTGTTTGTGGTTGTTGTTTTAAACCACCAAGTAGCAAGAAATTGTTTTGTGGTTATTGTTGTATACCACTAAGTTGTATTCCTTTGCTTTGTGTGGCTTTGTGCCTTTGCCTCAAGAGGAGGTTGTGGTTCTTGTAACTTTCTTTGTGATAGTGAGAGTGTTAGAATCCATCTGGGGATGGCGGGGATGTAGAGCTGGGTGCTCGAACCTCGAGAACATACCTTGGTGTTTGCGTTTGATCGATTGGCTCTCTCTATCTCTATCTCTATTTACTTTGTGCCTTGCATTTACATTCCATATTGTTCATCATATTTGCTTGGCTTGGTTGTGTGTGCATCACTAGTGGATCACACTTGAGTGCTCATTGCATCTAGATTTTTAATTCCGCATTTAGTTCCATTGATTAGCATCATCACCTATTCACCCCCCCCTCTAGGTGATTTCAATTGGTATCAGAGCTAGTGCTCCTGATATTTTGGTTTAACAACCTAGGAGTAAAAGATCTTGGTTTGCTAATCTTCATTTGCATTTCATTTGCACTCATTCTAGTTTGCACTCATGGCTAGCCCTCCTATGTTTGACCATTTTAGACTTGATGCATGGAAGGTAGACATGACTAGGCATTTAAAGAATCTAGGTCATCTAGTTTATCAAGCTATTACTATAGAAGACCTCCCAAATTCTAGTAAGCATAAGAAGGCCAATGCATTAGCCCTTAGGACACTTCTTGCATCTCTAAATGAATATCTTTTACCTATTTTTGATCGCTATGATTCGGCTTTTGCAGTTTGGAGCATCTTAACGTCTCCCGAGCTCCCAAGGATCATCAACAATTTGAGGAGATCAAAGAGAGAAACATCCGAAGAGCGAGGCTTTATGGCATACGGGAATGACTCTCATGAGGTACATTTAGATTCCCCTCTTGATGATAGCTCTACTTCTTTTTGCCATGGTTGTTGTGAAGTTCAAAATTTGAATGTTGAACTTGCCTCTAAACTTGAAATTTTTATGGAAAAACATGAGATTTTGAAAAAGAAACATTTTGATTTAAAAGGAGAATTAAAGGATTTATGTTCAACTTTTGAATCGGTTTTACAAGAGAAGGGAGAGATTACTAGTGAACGTGACTCACTACAATCTCAACTAGACATTGCTTTAAAAGAGATTGAAGATTTGAAAAACAAAAATGATTTTGATGATGTTGTAGAACACAATGATGTTTTATCTTCTAGATTGGATCTTGTTTTCAAAGAAAACCTCACTTTGAAAAATAAAATTGATTCAATTTCAAAAGAATTGGATTTGGTTTTGATTAAAAATAAATCTTTGCAAAATGAAATTGATTTGCATGTTTGCAATGATAGTATTGCTTCTTGTTCTAGCACACCAATTGCATGCTCCACTTTATCTTCTAGCATTGAAAATGATATAAATGATTTGAAGAAAAGTGTTGATTGTTTGGGCTCCACTTTGAGCCAATGTGCCATGAATCACTCACATTTGGAAACCTTGGTTCGCAAGAAACAAGTTCCAATCTTGCATGCACACCCATCTAGGCATACACATGCTTCTCATGATCACCATCATCATATGTATGCTCACGTGTACACATGTACACATTGTGGTCGAAAAGGCCACCTTGCTAGATTTTGTTATGATCGCATTTATCATGAAAATTTAGCAACTAATCTTGTTTGGGTTAGGAAAGATACTAACCCCCGTGGACCCACAAGAAAATGGGTACCAAAATCCACCTCTTTAATGTTTGATGTAGGTGGAGGCTCTCGCATCACGTGAGGGTATTGGTGCCTTGAGGTGGATGCGTTCTAAGCTTAAATGAGAACCATTTGGATGCTTCACACTCAAGGAGATTTGGTGGAGAGGACCACCATGTTTTGGAGAACTAGAAATGCAACTTCATTGGTTTTGGTATCATTTCTAACTCCCTATTTTATTTGCATGTTTTTCATGTTCATCCTTTATAGCATGTCATGTTTAGTTCATTAAGCTTGTGCCATGTTCTTTAGATTTTTGTTATACATGATTAGTTCCTTGAGCACCCATGTTTCATATAAATTTATATTTTGTGTTCTCACCTTGTTTAAACTAACATGTATGCTCTAGATCTAATGCACATGCATATGCATAATGATCATATGATATTCATGATTCTATGATTTGTGTTTTAATGATTCATGTTTTGTTTTTATCATGACTATTAGAACATGTGGATTTGTATTATGATCATATGGATGTTTTAGACATATCTTGTGTGCATTTCATTTGCATACCATTCATTCTTTGTTCGATCAATTCTCATACAACAAGGTTGCATTGCGCACCTCTAACCCATTCAAGGGGAATTGGGAGGAAGGAGTTCAGAACCCTTCACGGGGTATACGGCTCTTAGTCTTGTTTTGAGAGATCGTT
This sequence comes from Agave tequilana, assembly GCA_038442645.1. Classification (NCBI taxonomy): domain Eukaryota; kingdom Viridiplantae; phylum Streptophyta; class Magnoliopsida; order Asparagales; family Asparagaceae; genus Agave; species Agave tequilana. Next base: position 62,543 of record JAVJIF010004875.1, on the reverse strand, counting down.
GCATCATACATCCATCTTAGCTTTTAAAACATCATTAATACTTCATGTCTTGATTATCATGATTGTATTGATCTTCAACTTATTTTGTGCTTCATATGTTGACTACTTGCTTGAATGTTAGTTTTCATTAAGACTAGGATTCATACTTGTGCAACTAATGAGCTACAAATAGATCTTTATATATGTTTGTGCTTGAATGCTCATTTGTGTTTATTTGATGTACTAGTATAGTCTAGTTTTGATGATTTATACATTTGACGTGTATTCCCTACTTTGGATTTAGTCTTGTGATCATGTGTTTTTGACTTCATGTATATGTCCATCTTGTTCAAACTATCATTTATACATATACATCCTTGAGCCACGTGCCTTCATGCATATACTTTTGTGGACTCTTTATGTTTGGGATATGTATGTATACTATAGTTTGTACATGACATACATATGCCTTGAAGTTTAGATCATTTGTGATGATTTCCATGTTTGATTGTGATTCTCATGTTTTATGATGATTTCACATCCTAGATGAACTTTCATGGATTTCATGATTCATTTATGTTTCATATCTTGATGAGTTCCATATTGAGCTAAATTGTCAATTTTCATGAAAATATGTTTCTCATAACACTTGTACACTCACCTCATTTGATGTTTTCTCATGATTTGATTTTCATGAGTTTCCAATTTGTGCCATATGGATTTTGAGTGTTTTGGTGATCTTGTGATTTTCATGTTTCATGAAAAATCTTTATGTTTTATCTTGAAGGATTTCGTACTAGTTGACTTATATAACTAGTTGTGATATTCTTCATAAGGTAGTGATTTTCAAACATACTCTATTTTTTTTAAATCCATTTTTGAAAACCCCTACCATCCATGGGCGGTTGGATGGGAGACCATGATCAAGTATGTTCCTTCTTGAAAATCATTTATAACTTATCTTGGTGGGTGGTAGTTGATATGAGTTATACACTTGACCTTATTTTGTTATTTCAATTGGTATCATTGAATTCTTTCAATTGGTATCAATCTTGACATCTTTTTGTATACTCATATATGTTTTGTTTCATATATGTATGCTTACACTCCATATAGTATCAATTTCAATTGGTATCTATTTCCTACATACATATATAGATGATTTATTTGTGCTTATTATATCCCTATATCTTAAAGCACAAACGTTGGCTATGATGAGCTTGAGTTTTTCTATTGATATCTTTATACAAGCTTCTTCATAATTTTGAGCTTGCTAAGCTTCATTCAAATCTTGTATTTTAATTGATTTTTTTTGGTATATAAATATGCATAGGCTTGCTAACATAAAAGTGTGCATATTTTCTTTTGGTATTTCATAAAGGGGGAGAAAACTCATATTTTATATTGGTATTTGATTTACCGTTGTGTTTGTTTCCCACTCCCTAACTTTATGATGAAAATGATGTAAACATTGTAGTGTAATTGATATAAAGATGCAATTTTGCTTTTCAATTGGTATTGGTTTCATGAGCCTTTAAATGAATGATTTCTTCATTTGGTATCAAGAGGTTACTTGTTTCTATTGGTATCATAATGCACCTCATTGACCCATCATTAATTGGTATCTTGTTTGATTTTGGTTTTACCCCTTGAAAGGGGGAGAAGAATTTGATTTCAATGTGTTTGCTTTACCCTTTGTTGATGAGTGACAAAAAGGGGGAGAGAAATTTGTAGTTTATATGCATGGTTGTCTTATGCATATGTTTTGTTTTAATATGTGTTTCAATTTGGTATCTAGAGCATGTTTATTTATGTTTTGGTATCTAGAGCATGTTTATATGTGTTTTATGCATGTTGATGCATACATATTTATGAACATTCATTGTATATCTTTATGTTTATTGTTATGCATGAGTTAAGGGGGAGCTTCCTTGAAGCTTTACTTTAATCCATGCATATATAACTCCATGAGTTTTGTCATCATCAAAAAGGGGGAGATTGTTGGCCCAAAGGCTTTCCACTCTAGTTTTGATGATGACTAACTCATGTAGTTATGTGTACTAATAATCTTGTGTTTTAGTCTCAGATCATTAATCAAGATATTAGTAGGTGTTTAGCTTCAACAAGATGATTTGGAAGCTTGCACATGTTGATTCAAGAGCCCGCACATCAAAGATGATACATTGCAATTGCTCGGTGAATCAAAGGAGTTTGTGGATCAAGTCAACTTGGAGATTGCGCTCTACAAGAAGACTTAGGTATCCATAGTTTTAGTTTGGGTTTAGATCTTAATTGTAAAGATTAGTATAGTATGATAAGCTCAAGTTCACAACACACTTGTTTCACGTTTTGAATATTGGTTTTCGGTTTTTGGTTTAATCGATCTTGGTTTTCATGATTAGATTTTATATCAAAACAAGTTTACATGGTTTAGTGTATATATGATTTGTTTTATATACATGCATGCTTCTATTGCTTAAACAAACTTAGTTTGATAGTCTACTTCATGAGTTTTATGTTTTGGCATTTTTAACAAAACATTATTTTGGACTTTATGACAAAAATTATGATATGACTATGTTTCTTGTATATTGAATTTTTATTCATATACAACTTGCTTCAAAGTGTTTTAATATCATAATTTTGTATTTGGATGAGTTTTAGACAAAACGTATTTTCTATTCAAAATTCCAAGTTTTAGAAAATACATGTTTTGGTTTTTGGAAAATATGATATGATACAAAAATAGTTTTAATTGCTTGATATTTGAGTCAAAACTTTTATCACATGTTTATATATCATTGCAAAATGCTAAAACTATTTTTGTGGAATTTTAGAGATTTTGTGGGATTTATTAAAATATTGTTTATTTGGATTTCTGACCTGATCGGTCGACCGGCTGTCTACCGACAGTCGACCGACTCAGTGTCAGGCTGGTCCGGTCGACCGGACCAGTCGACCGATGTACTGGCAGAATGCACGTATCCGTGTGCATGTCTGTCGGTCGACCGACAGGCTACCGGGAGTCGACCGAAGTTTTGATTTTACTCTCTGTATCTTACCAGTCGACCGGGGCAGTCGACCGGGATATGTTTTGAGTCTCAGTCAGGGATCAGTCGACTGTGCCAGTCGACCGATAGTTCATAACGGTCGGATTTTTGAACTATCGGTCGACCGGGCCAGTCGACCGATCTGACCGTTGAACAGTAACGGGCAGTTTTTTAATTGCTGTTTAAATTTGATTTTTGATTTTAAAAATCCGTTTAAGGGTATTTTTGGAACTAATTACTTCCTAAACTTCAGTAATTATTTCCTAACCCTAAACCCTAGCCCTCTCCTATAAATAGGGGTGTTTAGGGTGAGATTTAGACAAGAGAATTATTGATTGCTTGGAAAATAAAAAGGCTTTATTTCTTAGTTTTTCTTCAAGAGTTTTTGGGCTAAATTTCTACATTTCTCTGAAGTTTGTGAAGCAAACAAAATTGGTTTTTGGATTCAAAGAAACAATCTTTTGTGTTTTTGATTAGGGTTTGAAAAACCAAAGAAAGGGATTTTTGGGAAAGGCTTTCTATTTGAACTTCTATATCTTGATTTGATTTTTCCCAAAGATTTTTCTTTGTGTTGCTGGTTTCAAATCCCTTGGTTTTCTCCACACTTGAGCTACAATCTACTATATTGTCTATAGGCTTTGTGTGAGAAAAAGGAGATTGTTTGTGGTTGTTGTTTTAAACCACCAAGTAGCAAGAAATTGTTTTGTGGTTATTGTTGTATACCACTAAGTTGTATTCCTTTGCTTTGTGTGGCTTTGTGCCTTTGCCTCAAGAGGAGGTTGTGGTTCTTGTAACTTTCTTTGTGATAGTGAGAGTGTTAGAATCCATCTGGGGATGGCGGGGATGTAGAGCTGGGTGCTCGAACCTCGAGAACATACCTTGGTGTTTGCGTTTGATCGATTGGCTCTCTCTATCTCTATCTCTATTTACTTTGTGCCTTGCATTTACATTCCATATTGTTCATCATATTTGCTTGGCTTGGTTGTGTGTGCATCACTAGTGGATCACACTTGAGTGCTCATTGCATCTAGATTTTTAATTCCGCATTTAGTTCCATTGATTAGCATCATCACCTATTCACCCCCCCCTCTAGGTGATTTCAGTGTAATCTATCACATGTCACTAGTCTGGTATATAAATCTGGTCATGGTTACAATCATGTGTCTATCATAGTGATATACACGCAATCAAGTGATTACGGTCAGTGACAATGCTTTAACAGTTCATTATCATTTATTATGTCAGCGAACACCAATTGCCACCTGTAATAGACGCATCCCATACTACGCCTACTACACGTGTCAATCAGGGTCCTAAGTTATTGAAACTGATTGGTTGGAGACATTATCCATGTTTTAGGTGGGTCCTGTACATACCCGGGACCACGGCCTCAGTTTCCTGGCGCTGAACCAGGCCGTACCGCTAGGTACTCAGTAACAGTAACAGTAATCTCACTGTGAAAACAGTGGAACAGTAACAGTACAGATGGGATGTCAGTCATCCCCCAGGAACCCTGCAGTGGAACCCTCAATCGGCTGCGCAACCTGTATCCTAGGTCCACCCAAAATACAGACGCTGTCTCCTCCATCAATTTCTCCAATCCCAGTGTAAGTTGTCCATTTACATTATTATTCATTCAATTCAGTTAAATCAGGTAATGTCCATATTATTTAGAACACTGGGACGATATGGTGATATTAACAATAATAGTACAGTAACAATCAATCAGTGAGCGTATACACGGTGAACAATATCAGTAACCGTGTATACGATGAACAATGGGAATGTACAGAGTGTTACGGTCAAACAATCTTTTCCCAGTAACTTGAATAATAAGTTATCAGTTAGGTATCATGCATGACCAGTCAAGTTCAGCTCACTAATATCCAACTAATTCTCACCTGTTTATCATCAAAAAGATAATCAAATCTACTAATGAACTAATAACTGCTATCTGGTAACTCTGAGTACTAGATCACTGATATCGACTAGGTCACTATCACAATAACTCACTCTCTATTAACTGAAGTAATCCAGTCTCTAACATTATAACAAGTCCACATCAACCTCTGAATGAATCATCATCAAGTCATCACCAATAAATGAATTTCAAGTCTGGAAAGTACTCTACTTGAAATATATCATCTAATGAATCTCAAATGCCAACAACGTCAATCTCATATTAACACGAATCAGGCTCCGATATAAAGAATATGAATTCTGGATAACCTCTAACTCAAGATCAATCTAAATCACAACTCAACTAGTAAAGTCATATTTAATTACTGATCATCATTCAATGTAAATAACATAAGTCCCAGATCAATCTAAAGTCATTACAATCCACTCATGATTCCAATAGTTCCATGATCATCAAGTTCCATCACACATCTATTAATCTGATTTAATAATTGTTGTTCCAACATATGACAATATCCAGTACTAATCCTCTCACTCAAACATATAACTCTGATTCCCAAATCCTCAGGAGTTCACATTTCTATTAAGGTCCAACATCAGATCCCATCATTCGGTATCATAAGATATACAGGCATCTAAGATCTATCATGATCAAGTCATTCCAACCAATATTCATTCCTCGGAATCATATTCAACCATCTATAGTCAACACATAACTCAGAGGTAAGGTCCACAATCTAAAAGAAACTATACATAGCAGTCAGACAATAATTAGTCGACTATGGAAAATGAGTAGTCGACTAGAGGGAGGATTGTCGACTAACAAGGTGGACTGAGTCGACTATAAAGGGTACTAGTCGACTAGGGAAAAAGGCAAGTCGACTGACAGAGAAACAGATCAGCAACAGAGAGTATCCAACTTCCAGAACATCCCATTAGTCGACTATAGGGCAAAGTGTAGTCGACTACTAAGACTATTAGTCGACTACTAAAGGGGGCAAGTCGACTGACAGGTAATTACAGGGAACAAACAGAGAGTCAACCATTCACCTGGGAGGTAAGTTAGTCGACTAGGGGTGAGTGTTAGTCGACTAACAGGGATATTAGTCGACTAATCCAGGAGGTAAGTCGACTAATCTGCCTCTGCTAGTGCACTTAAATTTTGAGATACTCCACTCTTTTTCCATATCCTCTACAATCCATTCATACATTCCAACATGCATAGTCTATACTAGTAATCTAGATACTCATAGGGGTAAACATGGAGGTTCCAACATCATAGATATTCAAATGTGCATGTCATATCTATACAGTCAACATGTAAAATAAAGAGATGATGATCCACTTCCAAACTTGAAGATCTCCACACGCATAATAATATGACGCATCAATGATTCATCATATACACAAAAACATCTACATTTACTCCAATTAAAGAATGAGAGAGATAGAGAGAAACACTCACATCGAATGCCGTTCGCTGCCGTGCGCGTCAAGGGCCCGTCGGAGATCGCCGTGTTGCTGTTGTTGGTTGCCTGGGCTGTTATCCTGCTGCTGCTCTTACTGTCGTGCTGCTGATGTTGTCTGGATCCGCTCCCACGGGCTGGATCTGCTGTTGCGCGGCCAGCCAGGGAAAAGGAGAGGCTGCCGTGGTGCTGAAGAAGGCCACCGTGCCGGTCTCCGACGACGGGCTGACGTGGATCAGAAGAACTCGCTGCTCGCTGTTGGACTGCGCACGGGAGGAGATCTGACTGGTGGCTGTCCACTGCACAGGGAAGAAGGCTGTTGTTCTGTGCTCGCGAACGGATCTGCAAGGGGCGAGATGTGGCTCGGCCTGCTGATACCTAGGGGCAGGTGGAGGCTCACGGCAACAATGGGGGGAATCCAGGGGCTGGTTCTGGATGCTGGAAGGGTGCTCGGCTTGGAGCTCGCGCACGCAGGGAGAGGAGGTGCGGCTGGGAGTTGTTGGGATTGGGAGAGATTAGTTTAGATTAGGATCTGATCTTGTAGTTAGGATTTGGGAGATTATTTAGGAATGGGTTATTGGGTTTGTGGGTAGCGGTTATGCTAACGGGTTAAGGCTTGAGTCCAATAAGATAATGGGTGTTGGGTTTGAGGGTACTAGATTAGGATCCAATTAGGTTAAGTGTTGGGTCTTGGTTTGAATTTAGGTAATGGATGTAAAAGAGGATAACGGGTCATGGGCCTTGGAATCTAAACGGTAATTGGAAAATAGGGTGAGAGGCTAGACAAGGATACAAGGGATTAAGGCATAAATAGGAATCAAGGGTAAGGGAAATATAACACTACAAAATAATGACCCAACATTAGTAGTAACAATACTTAACTAAAATAATAATATTAATAATACCAATACATTACATGACCAATCTAATAATAATAAATAACAGTAACAACATAGATATTACGAGTAATATTATATCACATGAAAATAAATACATGTACATATTTAAAATGCCAGTATATTTTATCCAAATACTGTACTTTAAAAATAGGGATATTACAGTGTTCGCATTGTTTTGGGTCCTAGTGTGGACTCGGTGTTTCGGGTTCGGGTGCGAACTCCTTGTTTGAGGTGCGGCCTCGGTGAGCCGGTGGGCTTGCGGTGTGTACGGACTAGGGAGTCCGAGAGTTGTAGGTGTTGTGGCACCGGGTGATCCATTGGGATCGATCATAGTGGAAATCCTTTGTGTGTCGAAGGCGGGGATGTAGAGCAAGGGTGTTCAAACCTCGAAACAAATCCCTTGTGTTTGCGATTGCTCACTCTCTCTCTCTCTCTCTCTCTGTCTCTTGTTTAAATCTTGCATGCTATTACTTGTCTTATCTTTACATGCTTGATATATTGTGTGCTTATTGATATACTTGCTTGGGTTTGTTTGCTAACACTTGTATTCAACCAAGAGAGCCAACGCGGCACCTCAACCCATTCAAGGAGAATCTAGAGGAGTTTGTCCAGAGCCCTTCACGGGGAATTCGGCAACACTTTTATGTTATACGTGGTGTTTAGTGTAAGAGATTAGTTTATGTCATAAGTGTTTTTAGCTTCCGCATAATTTGGCATTTAGTGACCATTAGATTAGCCATCACCTATTCACCCCCCCTCTAGGTGAACCTTTAGATTTTAGAGATCAGAAGAATAACCAGTGTATCTTCTGAAAAGAAATAGGGAACTGGAAGGTTAATTATCCAAGGATCAAGGATAAGAATAAGGGTAAGGAACCGAAGGCCGAGGCAAATCTCACACAAATAATCAGTACACAAGTTGGTATTTCACAGGCAGGTGGATTGGACTCAGACTCACGGTATTCTCGTTCTCCATACTACTCCTACTATTGGTTACTCAGGTGATTCTCAGTGGGTATTAGATACATGAGCTACTTATCATGTGTGTCAGAGCAGGAATCATTTTTTTAGCTTTTAGAAGCTAGATGGATGTTTCGCTATCATGGGTGATGACTATCCGTGTAAAATGGAAGGGATAGGTACAGTTCGTATCATGATGTTTGATGAGATGGTACATGAACTGAAGGAAGTGAGGTATGTACCTCAAGTGAAAAAGAATCTTATCTCTGTTGGTACTTTGAAAGCATTGGGTCATGGAGTATCTATTAGATATGGTGTTCTCAAGATGACTAGAGGTTCGATGGTGGTGTTGAAGGGCGTCCGATGCAATAACCTATACTACTTGAAGGGTTGTACGGTTATAGGGCAAGTGGTGATTTCTATTTCTTTAGGTGATGTTTATATACATGTTTGGCATATGAGACTCGAACATATAGAAAAAAGTTTTTGCAAGCTATAGCACAGAAGGAATTATTGGAAGGTGCATCTACCTGCAACATGGAATTGGGTGGACACAACGTCCTAAACAAGAAGACGAAGGTGAAATTCGGCACCTCTACTCACCGCTTGGATGGTCTTCTTGATTATATTCACGTTAGTATTTGGGACCTGCCAAGACTGCATCGCTTGGAGGTCATCGATACCTTATCTCTTTTATTGATAATTTATCTAGACATTGTTGGATATATCCTATGAGACAAAAGATTTGAAGCCCTAAGTATGCTGGTGAAGTGGAAGGATATGATGGAGAAACAAACTGGTAGGAAGTTAAGGAGCTCCAAATTGGTAATGTAAAAAAATACAAGAACTAATTTCTACAATTTGGCTAGAACACTGGTATTGGTACTCATTTCACAAATAGAATACATGGGATGGCTAAGAAAATCAATCGCTCTTTGCTGGAGAAGGTTCGGTATATGTTATCTAATGCACGATTAGGCAAATCATTTTGGGCTGAGGTGATTGTATATGTTACCCATCTCATAAATGGACTATCACTGACTGCGAGAGGAGGCAAAACTCTATTGGATGCTTCTCTCTCTAGGCCTTCAGCGGACGATTTTCCTTTTTAAGGAATATAATTTGGTCAGGTGGAGTTACTTAGGATTATAATTTGCTATAGGTACTTAAAAATCTGGCCTACTTTAGTGTCAAAGTTGGCAAGGTAAATCCTCGAGTAAAAAAGTTTGTGTTTTTGGGTATCAAAAGAACTATGAAAGGCTACAATTTATGGGACTCTGAAAACAAGAAGATTATGTTGAGTAAGTATGTAACGTTTAATGAGACTTCATTGTTGAAGTCAACCATTTCACCAAGTGGAGAGATTGAAGACAAGGATGTATCACAGCGCGTGGAGGTTGATACTTGTACGCGCACGGAAAATCGAAAGCGGATTTGCTGTAAAATTTCCTTGGATCAATTGAAAGATTACAACAAAACCAGTTTTTCCGACTACAAGGGAGGGAGGACGTTGAGTCTTGAATCCTCCCTTTGTTTAAGGCTGGGTTCTTCAAGTGGCGGTGGAGAGTGAATCTTGTTCTCCGTTGACCGGGTGAACGTTGAGATCTTCCGGGGCTCTTCTCTTCGGGTGGTTGACGGAGTAACACAGCTCTATCGACCAAAACTCTCAAAGAGATTGTCGGCAAAGACTAACTTGAACACAGCAAGTTAGCTGAAGAGTTGGACTCTCTTTCTCTGTCTCTCCTTTCTAATCGACCGACCCCTTCTTAATAGCAAACAAGGCTATTTATAGAGGTATCAGGGGTGAACGTGCCCCCTAAAAAGACTCCATAATGGGGGTGAATCTCCCCACTATGTGGGCGGTGACTGGCCCCATAACCAAGGCAGTTACAACCGAGGCGCGGGTTTCGACCCTCACGCCTTGATACTGAGACGCGACTGTCGAGCCTCATGCCTTGATGCTGAGACGCGGCTGTCGAGCCTCGCGCCTTGGTGCTGAGACGCGGGTTTGAACCCTCGCGCCTTGGTGCTGAGACGCGGGTTTGAACCCTCGCGCCTTGATGCTGAGACGCGTCTGTCGAGCCTCGCGCCTTGATGCTGAGACGCGGGTTTGAACCCTCGCGCCTTGGTGTTGAGACGCAGCCAAAATTAGCTTTGCATCTAGAACTTGGAATTCTGCTTTTCAATAGCTTGTCTCTTAGTGATTTTTTAGACAGCCTACAGAACCCCCTCCAAAGTTTTCGACATTCCGTAGTTAAGTGGGACGGATTTCGAAATACTTTGGACTCTAGCTGAGCTCACCCTTATGACTGGACTGTCAATGCTCCGGGTTTGATCTTGTCTGGAGTATAGTCTTCGTGAGTGTACTGTGGAACTCTTTGAAGCCACCAAAGTTGATCGTGTTGAGTGTCTAGATGCACAGTCTAAACCTCCCCGATTGATTTAAGTCTGTCGTGGGTGCACTTTAAGCCAGGAGTGGACGGTCGTCTGCTTGTGCCAGTGTACTGTTGAACTGATTTGCAGAAGCAAGAACTGAACGCCAGTTCTTTTGGGACGCAGGGATAGTACTGCTTTTAAAGATGCGACTTTCATAGGGTGCATCTTTTGGAATGAAAAACGCGACTGTTATTCCATAAGGCAGACGCGATTTTTGTCTTGGTTGGAAGGATGCGAATGTCGGAGAAACGCATCTTTTTGGAGTGAAGCCGCGACTTTCTGGACGCCACTATGGCCGTGCTGAAGGGATGCGTCCATTGAAGAGGCGCGACTATTGGGTGCGAATCCGTGCCATGCCATGAGTGCACTGCCACGTGTCCTGTGGAACCGACGGGATATCTTCTTTTTGGCGTGCGAACTTCATGCTGCATTAAATGCACTGTCCACGCGTCAGGCGGTGATTCGACGTCGAGCCAAGCGCCGCGTATCTTTGCGAATCGCCGTGCCTATAAATGGCAACAGTCGTCGAGAGAGAGTCATCATTTAGTCTCCCCTTCGTCTAGAGCGCCTTTGTTAGGGTTTGAGAAAAGAGCTTCTTTGTTCTCTTTTCTTCCATCTAACATCAGATTTTTGATTCGCAATGGCGTCCAAGGCTAAGCAAACAACTTCGTCTTCAAAGGCGATTGTCACCGAGACTCAAAGGGGCGGTTCCTCCATGCAGGAAGCCCCTATCTCAGATATAATGCCATTAGGCTTAATTTTTTCGCCATTAAAAGGGTTTAAAGAGTTCTTGTAACTCTAAAAATCCCTTTTTTGAAGGAGACCCGCCAATGCGGGCTCGGGCCCTTGTTTGATTTTCAGACGCGGTTCTTGAGTTTGATAAACAAGGCGCGAGTTTGATGACCCCGCTGCTTTCTCTGCTCGAGTATGCGTTTGTTTGTTGAACACAGGGCCCCAATAAGCCTTGCGTTCCGGACTCATCACTTAGAATGTTTCTAATTGTGAAAGATTCGGACGCAGACTTGATTCTTGCACTTTGTGACATCAGACGCTGGTTTTCATGATCTTGCGCCTGAGTCCAAGTACTTAGAGATTTTTCATAAGTCTTGGATTTTCAAAACGCGGACTCCATGCTGGCCTCACGGTCCTCAGGTCCGGACGCGGATTTGGACAATCTCTGCGTCTGGAATCTCTTCTTCGTCTGAATTATAGACACTTAATCGTTTTTATTTAGATTTCTGATCAAGTGTTATTTTCTTATGTAGTGCGATATTCCTCCAATCCACTCTCCAAGAAGTGCCACTTCGGGCACGTAGGCGGTGTTGACCGCGATTTAACCTTCGTACTGCAAAGGACTGCTCCCGTGACTGCTGACAAGTCGAAGGAGCGAAGGGAGAGGCTCTCCAATGTTGACCCGGCGACCCTCCGGGAGCTCATGACTGGCGCGGCATTCACAACGGATTCTCGCGTTCCGATGAAGAAACCTGCCTTCTTCTTCGGAGACAACATTAGCGAGGGTGGCTATACCTTGCATGACAGAGATTATAAATGGCTGCGTCAGATAGAGGGTAGAAGGTTCTTTCTTCCGAACATGGAGAGAATGTACCCATTATCTTATCTCCAATATATGTCTGTCCTTCGGCCAATGGTGTAGGCGATTACCCGATCTGTCCCCGAAGTTTCTCTCGGCACCCTGGGCTCCAGGAAGGTATATAATGCTGGTCATGAGAAGGAAGCTTTCGGCCTGTTTCCCGGGCTGCTCAGGTCCGAGCACCCAGTAGGAGAAACTCCTAAACTCGGCACCACCTTCCTCAACGTATTCATGAAAGCGGGGGGTGATTTTTCGGTCGATTTTCGTCCGCTCGGGTGGGTTCATTCCACTGAGAAGTACTTGTGGGGCAGGATGGTGAGCTTCGTCCTTGCCGATCTTGGAGGTCTGTTGGAGCATGTAGAATTGTACCAAGCGGTCAGGGCCGTACAGTATGGCATTCCACCGAGTTCTCAAAATTTCTTTAGGATCCTGGAGCATTACAATCCTCTGACGGGGACATTCTTTACTCCGGTCGGAGAGATGGGTCTTGCCCTGCATGAGTTGCACGAAGTCTCGGGGCTGGTAATGGGGGATACTCCCTATGAGGAATACGTCCCGACCTCTGAGGAGCTTCACCTCTTGAAGAAAGAGTTTCCTCGGGTGTACGAGACTTATTGGGAGGTGATATGTCACTTTCACATTTGCGACCAGATAACCTCTTGGAGGATGAGGGGAGTTAAGCAGCTGTCTTGGGCAAGCTACTTGTTTAATGGTGTCAATTAGAAGGACCAACCAGTGACCCGACTGACTCCCAGCTCCGACGAAGAGATTGCCGATAGGATCAAGGCTTCTGTAGGCTCCTACACCACAGAGTCGAACGAGGATGCTTTCAAACCTGACACGGTTTTCGAAAGTTTCCATCACCAAGCCCGGACCCCTATCCCCAGCGGAGTCGCCATCTCTTGTACGCGCATGGAAAATCGAAAGAGGATTCGCTGTAAAATTTCCTTGGATCAATTGAAAGATTACAACAGAACAGTTTTTCCGACTACAAGGGAGGGAGGATGTTGAGTCTTGAATCCTCCCTTTGTTTAAGGCTGGGTTCTTCAAGTGGCGGTGGAGAGTGAATCTTGTTCTCCGTTGACCGGGTGAACGTTGAGATCTTCCGGGGCTCTTCTCTTCGGGTGGTTGATGGACTAACACAGCTCTGTCGACCAAAACTCTCAAAGAGATTGTCGGCAAAAACTAACTTGAACACAGCAAGTTAGCTGAAGAGTTGGACCTCTTTCTCTGTCTCTCCTTTCTAATCGACCGACCCCTTCTTAATAGCAAACAAGGCTATTTATAGAGGTATCAGGGGTGAACGTGCCCCCTAAAAATACTCCACAATGGGGGTTAACCTCCCCGCTATGTGGGCGGTGACTGGCCCCATAACCAGGGCAGTTACAACCGAGGCGCGGGTTTCAACCCTCACGCCTTGATACTGAGACGCGGCTGTCGAGCCTCGCGCCTTGATGCTGAGACGCGGCTGTCGAGCCTCGCGCCTTGGTGCTGTGACGCGGGTTTGAACCCTCGCGCCTTGATGCTGAGACGCGGGTTTGAACCCTCGCGCCTTGGTGCTGAGACGCGTCTGTCGAGCCTCACGCCCTGATGCTGAGACGCGGGTTTGAACCCTCGCGCCTTGGTGTTGAGACGCGGCCAAAATTAGCTTTGCGTCTAGAACTTAGAATTCTGCTTTTCAATGGCTTGTCTCTTAGTGATTTTTTAGACAGCCTACAGAACCCCCTCCAAAGTTTTCGACATTTCGCAGTTAAGTGGGACGGATTTCAAAATACTTTGGACTCTAGCTGAGCTCACCCTTATGACTGGACTGTCAATGCTCCGGGTTTGATCTTGTCTGGAGTATGGTCTTCGTGAGTGTACTGTGGAACTCTTTGAAGCCACCAAAGTTGATCGTGTTGAGTGTCTCGATGCACAGTCTAAACCTCCCCGATTGCTTTAAGTCTGTCGTGGGTGCACTTTAAGCCAGGAGGGGACGGTCGTCTGCATGTGCCAGTGTACTGTTGAACCGATTTGCAGAAGTAAGGACTGAACGCCAGTTCTTTTGGGACGCAGGGATAGTACTGCTTTTAAAGATGCGACTTTCATAGGGTGCATCTTTTGGAATGAAAAACGCGACTGTTATTCCATAAGGCAGACTCGATTTTTGTCTGGGTTGGAAGGATGCGAACGTCGGAGAAACGCATCTTTTTGGAGTGAAGCCGCGACTTTCTGGACGCCACTATGGCCGTGCTGAAGGGATGCGTCCATTGAAGAGGCGCGACTGTTGGGTGCGAATCCGTGCCATGCCATGAGTGCACTGCCACGTGTCCTGTGGAACCGACGGGATACCTTCTTTTTGGCGTGCGAACTTCATGCTGCATTAAATGCACTGTCCACGCGTCAGGCGGTGATTCGACGTCAAGCCAAGCGCCGCGTATCTTTGTGAATCGTCGTGCCTATAATTGGCAACAGTCGTCGAGAGAGAGTCATCATTTAGTCTTCCCTTCGTCTACGAGCGCCTTTGTTAGGGTTTGAGAAAAGAGCTTCTTTGTTCTCTCTTCTTCCATCTAACATCAGATTTTTGATTCGCAATGGCGTCCAAGGCTAAGCAAACTACTTCGTCTTCAAAGGCGATTGTCACCGAGACTCAAAGGGGCGGTTCCTCCATGCAGGAAGCCCCTATCTCAGGTATAATGCCATTAGGCTTAATTTTTTTGCCATTAAAAGGGTTTACAGAGTTCTTGTAACTCTAAAAATCCCTTTTTGAAGGAGACCCGCCAACGCGGGCTCGGGCCCGTGTTTGATTTTCAGACGCGGTTCTTGAGTTTGATAAACAAGGCGCGGGTTTGATGACCCTGCTGCTTTCTCTGCTCGAGTATGCATTTGTTTTTTGAACACAGGGCCCCAGTAAGCCTTGCGTTCCGGACTCATCACTTAGAATGTTTCTAATTGTGAAAGATTCGGACGCAGACTTGATTCTTGCACTTTGTGACATCAGACGCTGGTTTTCATGAATCTTGCGCCTGAGTCCAAGTACTTAGAGATTTTTCATAAGTCTTGGATTTTCAAAACGCGGACTCCATGCTGGCCTCACGGTCCTCAGGTCCGGACGCGGATTTGGACAATCTCTGCGTCTGGAATCTCTTCTGCGTCTGAATTATAGACACTTAATCGTTTTCATTTAGATTTCTGATCAAGTGTCATTTTCTTATGCAGTGCGATATTCCTCCAATCCACTCTCCAAGAAGTGCCACTTCGGGCACGTAGGCGGTGTTGACCGCGATTTAACCTTCGTGCTACAAAGGACTGCTCCCGTGACTGCTGACAAGTCGAAGGAGCGAAGGGAGAGGCTCTCCAATGTTGACCCGGTGACCCTCCGGGAGCTCATGACTGACGCGGCATTCACAACGGATTCTCGCGTTCCGATGAAGAAACCTGCCTTCTTCTTCGGAGACAACATTAGCGAGGGTGGATATACCTTGCATGACGGAGATTATAAATGGCTGCGTCAGATAAAGGGTAGAAGGTTCTTTCTTCCGAACATGGAGAGAATGTACCCATTATCTTATCTCCAACATATGTCTGTCCCTCGGCCAATGGTGTGGGCGATTACCCGATCTGTCCCCGAAGTTTCTCTCGGTACCCTGGGCTCCAGGAAGGTATATAATGCTGGTCATGAGAAGGAGGCTTTCGGCCTGTTTCCCGGGCTGCTCAGGTCCGAGCACCCAGTAGGAGAAACTCCTAAACTTGGCACCACCTTCCTCAACGTATTCATGAAAGCGGGGGGTGATTTTCCGGTCGATTTCCGTCCGCTCGGGTGGGTTCATTCCACTGAGAAGTACTAGAGGGGCAGGATGGTGAGCTTCGTCCTTGCCGATCTTGGAGGTCTGTTGGAGCATGTAGAATTGTACCAAGCGGTCAGGGCCGTACAGTATGGCATTCCACCGAGTTCTCAAAATTTCTTTGGGATCCTGGAGCGTTACAATCCTCTGACGGGGACATTCTTTACTCGGTTGGAGAGATGGGTCTTGCCCTGCATGAGTTGCACGAAGTCTCAGGGCTGGTAATGGGGGATACTCCCTATGAGGAATACGTCCCGACCTCTGAGGAGATTCACCTCTTGAAGAAAGAGTTTCCTCGGGTGTACGAGACTTATTGGGAGGTGTTATGTCACTTCCACATTTGCGGCCAGATAACCTCTTGGAGGACGAGGGGAGTTAAGCAGCTGTCTTGGGCAAGCTACTTGTTTAATGATGTCAATCAGAAGGACCAACCAGTGACCCGACTGACTCCCAGCTCCGACGAAGAGATTGCCGACAGGATCAAGGCTTCTTTAGACTCCTACACCACAGAGTCGAACGAGGATACTTTCAAACCTGACACGGTTTTCAAAAGTTTTCATCACCAAGCCCGGACCCCTATCTCCAATCGGGCACTGTTAGCGGGCTTCTTAATGTTGTGGTTGAAGCGCTGTGTGGTGCCGACACTGCCACATGAAGTCAACGTTGCTGACGTGGTGTATCCGGCGGTGCTCTTGGCTTATGGTAAGTCCATAGCCCTCCTCCCGGCCATGGCGGCCGGTATTCAAAGCGGGTTGCGGGCCTTAGTTCAGAGTCTATGCAGGGTAGAGAATGTTGTCGACTCCCAGGGTAAGCCGATTGTTGACTCAGAGGGGAGGCCGATAGTAAAGCGTCCCAACCCTCGGGTCGAGCTTCCCTACACGTACCTAATGGCTTGGTACGTTATGCACTGTCCCTCTCTGATGACGCCGGTGTCTTGGTGTGAGGGATTTATCCCTTTCGTACAGTGGTTGGAGAGTTCAAGCTGGTGTAATACTTATATGTACTACATTCGGAAGTGCATTCTAGCTGCTTCGAACTACCAACTCAATCGCTGCTTCCCCGAGATTACTAGTGCATCTTATGGGGACCAATTTGCCGACCTGATGGGTCCAGACAACTTCACGAGGCTGTCGTCGGGAGTTTTCTGGTGGCTGATCAATATTCGGCCTGGGTATGTGCTTTTTCGGTAAGGGAATTCGTGCACAATCGAGCCGTACATGCCGAATCGCTTCGCCCGACAGTTCGGCTATGATCAGTTATATGTCGGCAACCCCAATGCTCAACTCGCCTTCAGTGAGAATTTGTTTGAAGGTGCTAGGGCTTGGTATTATAGTGTGGCTGGAGGGACGAAAGCACTTTTTCATCTGCCTTTCAAGGGGCCGAAAGGCTGTACAAGCCTCAGCTTCTGCACCTGGTACTTCCAAGCCAACCAAATGCCTGACTTCTCACTGGAGTACTCATGCATTGAGAGTATCAATGCATCTTATGAAGCAAAGTCGGTGTCCAATAAGCGCTCGCGAGGCGTCGATGAATATCGGGCGGCTCAAAAGGAGGCCAGAAGGGTGTCAAGGGGGGAGCCGAGAGCAGCAAAGGGTCGACAGGCAGTGCATAAACGTCCTCAGGGCTCTACTTCTATCGTTGAGCCTGCCCCCAAGAAGGCCCGAAGAAACTTGGCGGCCGAAGTTTCCTTGTCCGAGGCCATCCCTTCTGGTGTTGAGGAGCAGAGGGAAGAAGAGGAGGAGGATAGTGCCCCTCTTGGTCGCACTCGTGGATTGCGCAGCAGGGGCCCCGCATTCTTAGAAGAAGGGGAATTTGCTGACGAACCCACCGCAGCTGATGATGCTGAGCAGCTCGAAGTTGACCTGATGAGTAGGGATGACGTTGAGATTCCAGGGGTCTCGGCTCAGCCTGGGTCTTCTTCGGCTCAAGAGAGGAGGGATGAGGCACAACAGCCTGGGTCCCCTGGTATTTTAATGCCCAGCTCGCGGGTAATTGACCCCAGCCCTACTACTGGGGTATTTGGCGGCAAGGCCCCGATTGCCGAGGCTTCTCGCGTTGAACTATCATCTTCATCATCCGAAGAGGACGAATATGATTCAGGCGATGAAGTCGATTTTGGCGATGAACCCACTCTTCCGGATCCGAGCAAATTCTCGCATATCTCGGAGGAAGAACTACACGGGTGTGATCATGTGACGGTTTCGCCAGTAGCACCAATTGCTGCTGTTGAAGGTACTCTCTTTGCCTTTGAGATCTAGTTTCCCTTTTTGACTAGGGAAAGGGTTCTGACACTTTCCCTTTATGCTGCAGGGTTGGCCGCGGACAGCGAGGCTACGACTTCCTCCCATATCGAGGAAATGATATAAGAGCTGGCCCAGCAGGAGGGTGTTGAGGCTCCTGCTATTGAGGTGCCTCAAGAGAGGGCAATTATTGAGGTCGGGGAGACCTCAACCTTGCAAGATTTGCCCAGGGATCTACCGTCTTTGGACCCTCGGCTTGGTAAGGAAATATTGACGCTTTGAATATTTTCCTTTTATTGTCATGACTGACGTTCTGGTGTTTTGCAGACAGTGCTGAGGAAGCTCAGGCAGAGGACTTGGCAGTCAACGTCGACTCAGCAGAGGCAGCCAGCGTCGAGCCCGCAGGTAGTACAATTCAACCCTCGACTGAGGGTTCCGGAAAGCCAGGTTCGCTGCTACTTCAGCCGCCGTGGAGGCTGCTATGACGGCAACCGCCCCGGAAGTGCCGGTGACCATCTCAGCTTCTGTCGCGCCTGTTGTTGACCCTACTCCTGCACAGGATGAGTTGATTCCCATCCCTCGCCCTGTGATAGAAAGGGAATCTGGGAGCACATCAGCGGAATTCTCCTCGGCCGGAGATATCATGGAAGAACTGACACGTCAAATGGTGCAACAATTCTTTGTTTCCATGCGATCGTGTATTGATCTTATCCTCTCTGGGGGCAGTTCTTTCGAATTTGCCCGAATGCTTCTTGAGAATTTGATCGAGAACATCGGTTATACTGGAGATCCTTCACAGGCTAGGGCGTGTCTGCTGCTGGTGGAGCAGTTGGGGAGTGATCTGAAAGAGCTTAAGTCTTTGGAGGACGCCGGCTCAGTTCACGAGGCCCGGTCAACCTTGACTAGGCTTCTCGCTGCTCAAGAACAGGAGCGGAAGGAGATGGAGGAACAAATAGCCGAATAGACTCACCATCTCCAACATTTCCAGGCGGACCATCAAAAGCTGATTGGCGATTCAAGGGAATCTGAACTCGTCATGTAGAGCGCAGAGCAGGTTATCATCAGTGCTCGGGCTACCATAGCCAAAGCAGAAGCCTTGATTGCAATCAATGAGCAGAATCTTGCCACTACCAGGAAGAAGCTGGAAGGGCTGGAGGCTGCCAAGATGCGGGTTGAAGAAAACCTCTTCACTCACTCCTCCAGGTTGGAATCCCTACGAGCGCAGCTGGCTGCGAGGAGATTTTTGTCCGAGGAGGAGCTGCGGGCTCAGGCTCTCATGGAAGCTGAGAAGGCGCGTCAACATGAGATGCATCGCCTCAGAGAACAAATCCGTTCTTTGGAGAACCAGGATTTTTAGCCTTCTCTTTCTTTTACTTTTGTAAAGAAAAGGACACTCTATTCACCAAGAGTGTTTGTATTTACTTTTACCATTTTTGAATAATAAAAGTCTTTGAAATTTTTTGTTCCACCTTCATTGCCCCGCTGTAGATGAATCCAACCTCTCAATTGCAGTCTTTGGTTGTGCTCTCTGACTAACTGTGAATAACAAACTTAGGTAGAACTAAGTTCTTTTGATGGGACGCGGCGCCGTTCCAAAGAGAGGCGCGGTTCTGAGGAACGCGACTTTGACCTGCCAGTGAAGACACGGTTCAGGTTGACGCGAAAGACGCAGCTTTGAGTGTGACTTACTGGCCGCAGTCCCTAACTTTATCCAGGCGCAGGAATCAGGATGCATCAAGAATGCGGTCTTACGCTCCTTAAAACTGGCGCAGACATATAAGAGGACGCGACGCTGGGTCTTTGACCCGGTGCAAACCCATCATCATCTCGCCATGTCGACGCAGCTCCAAGATACCTGTGACTGCCATGGGCTTTCTCTTATCGAAAGCACAAGTCTCAGAACACTGCTTTATGTGATTTCCAACCGTAACTCCCGGACTGGGTTCCTTTTGCTAATGGACGCAGCTTTGAATCACTCTTAAGAGACGCGGAGGGTCTTTGAACGCGGCTCTCATGCCTGCGTTTTGGTGCAACTTCCCGGTCGTTACATGCAGCCTGTCATAAAGATTTTGTTGGATCTTTAAACGTCAAATCGTTGTTGACGATTGGGGACTCGCACCATTCGATGTTTCCCGAAGCGACCGTCCACGCGTCGGCTCTTCATTGAGTTTGGGCACTCGTGCGATCATTAAGACCGACGGTTCTGATTAGTGAGCCATTAATTATAGGCTTTGTAGCTTGCCTATAAATAGGGCTTACCCCCTTCCTTTGGCAGTCCCATACTTGGACTATTTTCTTTTAAAAGCGAGTGCTCTGAGAGACTCCATCTTCTCCCTTCAAGGACTTTACCAGGGGCTTGCCTCCATGGACGAAGATGACCCAGAGCTTTCATGCTTCTGTTTGGTCTCTTCAGAAGATTACCACTGTCAAGTGATTTCAATAACAGAAAGCGTCTCCTTAAGCACCTTTTATGTCCGCGCTTCGATGCAGAAAGTTCAACTTTTAATAGAGACCTCTGCGGGTATGACTTCCTGGTTTCGCCATGAAATTTTCAGCCTAACTGAGTTTCAGTTTTGATATCTCTTAAAGAGATTCATCTTCTTGACCTTCTTCTGAAGTCCAACTGGTGTACCCATCTTTTGGAAGTTGCACCGTTTAGAAAATTCTGACTTAAGATTTTCCGGATGCGAGTATAATGGACTTTTGCACCTGGACTATGGGCTTTGCACATAGAGCTCGCGTCATGAGGCTGTCGACTTAGGAGAATTTCAACTCAGACTGGAGGTCTCAGGCCTGAATCTTGCAACTCCTGTTCATCCAACAGGGAGACGGTAATTTTCGCGTCTGACTCTCTTCGCGTCTCATATTTTAGACGTGGGTACAGAACTAAACTGTGGTCGAACTCTGTATGTTGTCACAGTTTTGATCGCGTCTGTTTCTGCCGCCGCAGAAGTTTGGTTCTCTGCGCAGGTCATTCCTGCGTTTGAAGATTTCAGTAATAACTGCGTCTGTCACTTAGTTTTTCTGTTGAAGTATACTAAGCTTCAGATCTTCTAATTATTGTTTGCTTCATGCAGGTAGGCTTGATCATCCTTTTTCATGTTCGCTGGGCCCTTGGGAGAATATATCGGCCAGCGAACTTGGTCGATGGTCGACCACAGGAGAAGAAGTCATGGCTCCCGTCTTCGGGAGACGGGGATCGGACCCTCGCCAAGATCTCTTTGGATTCAATGCACCAGTCATGCTTCTTGGCATGGCATGGTCAGAGTGAGTATGGTGGGGGATATAGTGTTGGTTATGTCCTTGGATTCTCCCTTCACCTACCCCAGAAGTGACATCGATGAAAACTCCATGCTCATTGGATGACTTTCTGGTGGTGGAGATGTTCATCAACGAAGGATCATACCCCGCCACTTCGGATGGTCAGGTGGAATCAGAAGATTCTGCTGCCTTTCGACCTCAAGAAACACCATTATTCTCGGTCAACCAGAGGCTTCTTCGATGTTTACATCATGCATCGTGGTGCAACCATCTTCCGATCATCGCCACAGTGTTCAATTTTACTTTGGCGCCCTTTCAAACATCTTGTACTTAGAGTTGTGAGCAACTTCAAGGAGTGAGTGCAACCTTTAAGAGAGAAAGGGACTTCTTTATACTCCTTTATTGTAACACTCAATCTTATTGTATAAGAGAGCGTTTTGTATCACTTTCATATGACTGGAAATAAATAAAAGCGACACATTTCTTTTTGTCTTCTTCTGTTGTCTTGAACTCCCTTTTTATATTGAAAGTCAGACGAATAGAAGTAAAGAACCTCTGACCTGTCAAAATTATGATAATAATCTTAACGAGTCAAATTTTATAGAGAGAGATCCTATTTCAGGAACTCAGCAATACTGTCAGAGGTGTAATATTAACTTGACAAAGATAAGATAACTTTTGTGGACCTGCCAATCTATAACGGAGAATGACAAGCTGAATTTGTACCCCCAGGGAGGATGAGCTTTTATCAAAGGTTTAGGAATAACTTGATTAAGCTCAGCTAGGGAGTTGATGGAAACACTGTTAACGGTGTAATGTTAACCTAACAATGTTTTTAGGTAGACTTGTTGTTCTGTTGAGGAGAATAACAAGTGAGGCTAGATTCGCAGGGGATCTAGGAAAGTCTTTACCGTTAGAGGTGTGATATTAACTTAACGGGTTGAATGTAGTCTTGTCAGAAGTGTAATGTTAACTTTACAAGGATGTGAGTCAGAGGTGTGATATTAACTTGACTCAAAAGCTTTTCAGTTTTATTTGGGAAAACTAAAAGTGTCACTGTCATAGGGGTAATGTTTAACTTGACAATGAGGGTAATGCTAGAGGTGTAATATTAAACTTAGCATTGGTCATCTCGACTTTGACAAGGAAGTCCGAGGGAAAGTCATGGCCATAAGTGTATTGTTAGACTTAGCAATGACCTGGATGCTAGAGGTGTAGTGTTAAACTTAGCTTTGTTCATTTCAGCTTCGATATGGAAGACTGAAGAAAAGATGACTGTCAGAGGTGTGATGTTAACTTGACAAAAACTCGATGTACTGTTTAGAAGTATAATGTTAACTTAACAGTAATTTGTCAGAGGTGTGGTATTAACTTGACGAGAATTGATTTGCGATATGAGCAATTTGAGGGCCTGCCGTTCTATTGATGAGAATTGACAAGTGAAGTTTGAAGAGCCAGAGGTATAGTGTTAACTTGGCAAATTTGAAGTCTTGCTGCTCCACGTAGAGTTGACAAGTAAAGTTTGTACTCGACAAGGAGTATTGAGAATTTTCATTACCAGAGGTATAGTGTTAACATAGCAATGATTGTATTTTGTAGACCTATCATTCTGTGGATGAGAATTGGTAAGGGATTTTGGAGGGGAGAGTGGAGTCAAGTCCACTTAGGATTTTTAGCAAACCCTTAGCTATCAACGGATTTGAGGTGCCTTTACTAACTACCGTTTGAGTTGGGCTAGCCATGCTATTCCCCTCAGCATGATGAGTTGTCGAAGACTTATGTTGGGCTTAGAAGCCAACATTTTCCTCTATCCTTAGCCGTTGAAGGCGTCGGATGTTAATGAAGATGGGAACATTAGAACCCAGGATTTTTAGCAAACCCTCAGCTGTCAACGGATTTAAGGTGCCTTTACCAACTACCGTTTGAGTTGGGCTAGCCATGCTATTCCCCTCAGCATGATGAGTTGTCGAAGACTTATGTTGGGCTTAGAAGCCAACATTTTCCTCTATCCTTAGCCGTTGAAGGCGTCGGATGTTAATGAAGATGGGAACATTAGAACCCATGATTTTTAGCAAACCCTCAGCTGTCAACGGATTTGAGGTGCCTTTACCAACTACCATTTGAGTTGGGCTAGCCATGCTATTCCCCTCAGCATGATGAGTTGTCGAAGACTTATGTTGGGCTTAGAAGCCAACATTTTCCTCTATCCTTAGCCGTTGGAGGCGTCGGATGTTAATGAGGAAGCTCTTCTCGTTTTGATCAGAGGTGTACTTTAACTTGATCAGCAGAAGAATACTATTAAGGATAGTACCTCTTCAGAAATCTGCCATTGATCGGCATCATGAGTGTATCGCTATTTGAAGTTATGAGGCGGTATAATCCATTTGAGTAGACTGACTCTACTACGAATGGTCCTTCCCATTTGGGTTGGAATTTTCCTTTCGTCTTGTGCGTCATCACCATGGGTCTTCTGACGGCTAAGACAAGGTCGCCTTTCTTGAAAGTTCGCACTTTAACTTTCTTGTTGAAGGCTCTGGTGATTCGAGCTTGGTAAAGCTCGATTTGTTGTTGGGCCCGCAGACGCTTATCGCCTAAGGCCTCCAATTCCTGGAGTCGCTGTCGATGCTTCTCCTCTGTTGTCATCTCCGCTGTCAAGGCGACGCGTAGAGATGGAATTTGGATGTCCAGTGGAAGCACGGCTTCACACTCATATACCAAAGAAAATGGCGTAGCTTTAGTCGGGGTTCGCACAGTTGTGCGATAGGCCCATAAGCATTCACCTAGCTTGTCGTCCCAGTCACGTTGACTTTTCGAGACGAATTTCTTGAGGAGCTTGCCAATGGTCTTGTTGAAAGCTTCTGCGAGACCATTAGCGGCGGGGTAGTATGCCGTTGAGGACACACTCTGGATTCTGAACTTAGCGCAGAACCTTTGGAAAGCCTGACTGATGAACTGGGGCCCATTGTCGTGGATAATTCGCCGAGGTACACCAAAACGATAAATGACGTGATGTTTCACGAACTTGATCACGTCAGATGACTTCACCTCCTTCAAAGGAACGGCTTCAGCCCATTTGGAGAAGTAATCGGTTATTGCCAAAATAAATCGATGTCCTTTTGATGACGGCGGGCTGATAGGGCCAACTACATCCATCCCCCACATTTCAAATGGCCAGGTAGAAGTTGTAGAGTGAAGGTACCCTGGTGCTTGATGGATGAAATCGCCATGTACTTGGCAGGCGTGACATCTTTTGGCATAAGTGATGGCGTCAGCGATCATCTTAGGCCAATAATATCCCAGCCTTTGGAGTCGGTATGCAAGTTTTGGGCCAGGTTGATGGGCTCCACACATACCGTCATGGGCTTCTTTCAATATTTCCTGTGCCTCCTTTGGTGAAAGGCAGCGGAGCAAGATCCCGTCATGCGATCGACGATACAATGTTCGCGTAATCGCATTATAGTAGAATTTGGGGGCTTTCCTTCGAATGGCAGCCACTTCTTTGGTGTCCTGAGGCAGGATGCCGTACAAGACATAATCAATGTAGGGGAATCGCCAGTCTCTAGGCTCTGGGCCGGCTGACGACTCGAGAACTTCTTTGGCTTGACAATCTCCCGTCGGCTCCGGGTAGTCCTTAAGAACAATTCTCAGACAATACAGGTCATGGCTGTGGACAAATATTTTCTCCACTGCTCCGGCCGGTAGAGCTAAAGAGGCAGCGAGGGATGCCAGTGCATCTGCATGCGCATTTTGCTTGCGTGGCATATGGTCGATGTAAAAGTTGGTGAACCTTTCAGCCATGTTGACAGTTGCGTTGTAATAGGGTACTAGATCTTCATGTCTGACTTCGTACTCCCCGCGAACTTGACTGACGATGAGTTTGGAGTCACCATATGCCTCGAGATTTCTAAAGCCAATCTCATCGGCGAGTTGCATCCCAATCAAAAGAGCATTGTACTCCGCCACATTGTTGGAACAAGGCTCGGTTAATAAGACGGCTCGAGGAATCACATAGTTTTGTGGGGAGACGAGTACTACTCCTACTCCTGCCACTATGTGTCCTTTTGGGCTTATTCTCGATGCACCATCAAAGAAAAGTTGCCACACTTGCCTTTCAAAGGATGTCTGGGTCTGGCAGGCCTCAGCGACCTCATCTGGGAGATCGTCGTAAAGTTTGGTTGCCCTCAGATCTGGATGCTCAGCCAGGAAATCCGCCACCGCTTGTCCTTTAATGGCCTTCTGTGGTAAAAAGTGCATTTCATATTGAGATAATAATATGGACCATTTTGCCAGTTGGCCATTTAGCGATGAAGGCTTTGTCATGAGTAACCTCAAGGGGTTGACTTTTGATATGACATTTATGGTTTGACCTACCAGATAGTGTCGCATTTTCTGAATGGCGAACACCAGTACCAAACATTCCTTCTCGATCGGGTTGTACCAATGTTCGGCTTCGATCATTGTTCTACTCAAATAGTAGATTGCTTGCTCTCATCCTTGATCATCATTCTGAGCTAGTAGAGCTCCTAAAGAATGATCCATTGCTCGGACGTATACCAGGAAAGGTTTTTCAGACACCGGAGCTGCAAGGACTGGCGGTTGTGTGAGGTACTATTTAATTTCCTCAAATGCTTGCTGGCAAGCGCTGTCCCAAATGAATGAAACACCTTTCTTCATTAATTTGGAAAAGGGTTGGCATCTTCTGGAGAGATTTGAGATAAACCTTCGGATGTACGCCAATCGTCCTTGCAATCCCCTGAGCTCCTTGAGGTTTCTCAGAGGTTGCATTTCTTGGATAACACGAACCTTTTCTAGGTCCACATGAATCCCCGTGGAGGTTACAAGAAATCTTAGGAATTTGCCACTAGCCACCCCCAAGAAGGACTTGGTGGGGTTCATCTTCAATTGATGAGCCCGCATGATACCAAAGACAGCCTTCAGGTCAGATATGTGATCACCTTTAGCGCGGCTTTTTACCGCAATGTCATCAACATAACATTCCACTGTTTTGCGCATTTGCTGATGGAAAATGGCATTCATGGCCCTTTGATATGTTGCCCCTGCATTCTTCAGTCCGAAGGGCATGACGGTGTAGCAGTAAACCCCTAATGGTGTTCTGAAGGAGGTGTGCTTTTCATCATCAGGATACATTTTGATTTGATTATATCCTGAGAATCCGTCCATGAAGGACATTCGTTCGAATCCACA
Organism: Agave tequilana; assembly: GCA_038442645.1. Classification (NCBI taxonomy): domain Eukaryota; kingdom Viridiplantae; phylum Streptophyta; class Magnoliopsida; order Asparagales; family Asparagaceae; genus Agave; species Agave tequilana. The sequence goes on along the minus strand of JAVJIF010004875.1, from coordinate 35,713 downwards.
TGTATTGTCAATCATGACATCTGTGATTGGCAGTGGGAATTCGTCCTTGGGACAGGCCTCGTTCAGATCACGAAAATCGATGCAGATTCGGATCTTTCCGTTCTTCTTGGCAACGGAGACGATGTTGGCTACCCAGTCGGGATGTTGTTCTTCCCTGATGAAGCCAGAATCTATAAGCTTTCTGACTTCTGAATGAATCGCCTCCATTATCTCTGGGCGAAATCATCGCTGTTGTTGTTTGACAGGCTTTACGTCCGAATTGATGTTGAGGCGGTGCATAGCCACTTGAGGATCAAGTCCGGGCATGTCTTCGTAATTCCGGGCGAAGATGTCTATATACTATTGTACAAGAGATATTAGATCCTTTTTCTCCGAAGGTGACAGGCCGTCACTTATGAAGATGGGCTTAGGATTAGCCTCATCCCCCAGATTGATCTGAACAACCTTATCTTCTGTGGGTGGCTCTCGCTGTTCAAAGCGGGTATCCCAAAGAGTATTTAAATGTTTGATCCAAGGATCTGTATCGGATTGGATCATTTCTTCATCTCCGTCTTCCAGGTGGCTTGTTGAAATCATGTTCACTGAAAGCTCTCCGAAGATGTTGCCGACACTGACATCTAACTCCCATGATGACGTGCCTGAAGAGTAATCGTGACCTGACGACTCTCGAGAATCAGAGGCTGATGGAGCCGGAGTTGATACATAGCCCAACCCCCTGTGAGTCTGATGATAATAATCGGGCGCTTTTCCTTTCGGCACAAAGGATCGAAGTAGCGTTCTCCTTCCTTTGCCAAAGTTCAACCCGGGTCCGCTTGTTAAGTCATACCCCATGCGTTTCATCATTCTGAGTGCTTTTGGTTCGTAATGATCGAACTGAGGAGGTTCCTCCTCGCCTTCTGATTCTTCGCGGGGCGTTGGTTCAGACGAGATTCGCCCAAAAAGAATTGGTTTTTGGCCTTTCCGTCTTGCTGGAACCGTGAATATAGATTCTTGCGCATTACCATTGTCTTGGTACGTCTCGAAGGATGATTTCACTGGTACATGCAATGATGTCAAAGCACCCATTGCCGACCAGAGATCATCATCTACTTCGGTACTAGTGTCTGACGGTACCAAATCAGAAGTAAACACAAAAAAATACGCCAAATCTAATTCTTCGTTAATATACCATCCGCCTACATCGTCGGTGGTATTATCAATTTCGAGCTTATTAGTGCTCGTTACAGGTGGATCTAGCTCCCACACGCACTCTTCTTCTTCCAGCTCGGTGTCGGCTTCATTGCCAGAGTCTGGTTCCTATGGTTGCGGGATTTCATCTGCTTCCACAGAGTCCTAGTACAGGAGGGAATCTGTGAAATAATTCTCGACTCCCTTGAATGGATGCCTTTCGGCAATCAACGTTCGCACCTTCCCACTCCCGTCAATGTATTTCATGACCTGGTGGAGGGTAGAGGGAATGATAGAATTGCGAATCCAAGGTCGTCCCAGCAGTAGATTGTAGGAAGTGTCAGCGTCGATGACGTAGCATGTCACTTCCGACCTTAGATTTCCGATCTGGCATTTGAGCTTGACCTTCCCCATTGGACGGGTACTATTGGCATTGAACCCATAAATGGTCGTCTGGGTAGGGCTCAAACGATGAGTAGGAATCCCCAAATGTTGCATGACCCGGCGAGACATGATGCTCAATGCAGATCCGGGATCTACCTGAATGCGGTTCACCTCAGATGATCCAATATACCCTGCGAAGTAAAGGGGTCGATCATGTTTCCTTTGACCTGCATATCATTTGCCGTGAAGGTGACACAGGGAATATTTTGGGAGGCGTGGAGGCAATCCTCTACATCTTCCTCTCTTGGTAGCTGGATCATGAAGACCTCAGCATTTGCCAGAGCCTCTTGTAGAGCTTCTCTAGTCGACTTTGACAGCCTAAGAAGCTCGTAAAGAGTTATCTGAGCCGGGATGTTGGCTAATTGAGCTAGGACATCAAAGCGGTAAGGTGCTGTGGATCCTTCCGCTATGTCTTTTGAAAGAACTCGAGAAAATCGTAGTTCTTTTTGTTTCTCCACGGGTTGCTTCGTGGAGGTTTTGACTGGCTCTGCAGCGGGTCTTGAAGGAGTTACTGCCATTTCGTCATACTTTTTCAAATATGACTGCCCTAAACGGGTTTCCGCCACAAGTTGACTGGATTCTGTGGCCAGAACTATTGTTTCCTCTTCCGAATCGGTCAGCGAGGGAACATCAGTCTCTGCTTCCCGCGAAGAGGCGCATACCACATTACAGGATGTGGCCTTAGCTTTACCTTTGGACTTCCTGCTGGTCACAGTGGTCCATTGCTGGCCATCCACAAGGTCGCGATGAACCCACATGACTTCTCCCTTAGGTGTGGGAACGGGTACCAGGCCCTTCTCTTACTGGTGGTGAGGGTCTGTGTTGACCACTCTTAGCTCTCCTCGTGGGACAGGGACTACTCCAGAGGGTGTTGGAGGTTGCCTTCCAAACTGGAGGAATGACGTTATGTTGGCCGTCACTTTCTTTTGCTCTGGACGAAGTTTTAAAACCTCCGCATTAATCAGAGCTTGAAGGATGTCCTTGAAGACATAACAGCTCTTGGTGGGGTGTCCCAACATCCTGTGATACATGCAGTAGGTGGGATTGTCGGTTTTACCGACTTCCTCGGGGCGCCTAACTTCAGGCAGCTTCAGTCGATTGCTCTTGTTGAGTAATTTGAAGAGCGAGTCGACATGTTCATCCTTGAAGGAATACTGCTTGTTGGCGCCTGGTTGGCTTGAAGAGCCACTCCCTTTAACCGGTTGAGGTTTGACAGAAGATTTGGTTTCTGTCGCCAAGTTGTCCTTCCGTTTAGCTTGGAGGGATGTGTCGGGCGCACGCCTGTTGACCTCTCCGGCCTGGGCTTACCTTCTTCCGCTCTGACGCGGGCGACAATCTCCTCAGCCTGTTCACCTTGTTGGACCAATTGCTTCCAGGTGCGGCTTTCAGCAACTCCTATTTGAGCAAGGAGTGAGGTTTGGAGATTGTGGCGGCATGTTTCCACCAGGGTAACTTGGGTCATACCGCTCGGACATCAGAGTGCCACGTTCCGAAATCTTTCCACGAAAGATTTGACGGACTCTCCCTTTCCCTGTTTAGTAGCCAAAAGGGTGGGCATTGTGACTTCCGAGTCATCTTCAAAGAAGCGCGTTAAGAAAAGCTTCTCCAAATCACCCCAGTTCTTGATGGAGCCTTCTGGGAGCTTCATGAACCATTCAAAGGCGAGGCCTTTCAGGGTGCCAATGAATAAGCGCGCTAGGATAGCATCGTTATCTACTACATTCCCTGTTTGGGATTTAAAGTAGTAGATATGTTGGTTGGGTGACCCCTTCCCATCGAATGCTTGGAGGGTTGGAGCCTTGAACTTGGAAGGGTACGGAACCAGGTCCCACTCGGTCGGATAAGGTCAGACCACTCCAGCTTCTTGGAGGCCTTTCTGGTTGGTAAGGGCCTCAAGACGTTACTCCAACTGATTCATTCTTTTAGAATGAACCTTTCCCTAGTCTCGGTCGTTCTTTTCCTGCGACGAGGATTTAGACGAAGCAGAAGTAGGTTGCTCTTTCTTCTCGGAGTGTTCGGAAGATGAGCTTTCTCCCTCTTTTCGCTTGCCTTTAGACTTCTTAGTGGAGGCTCTGTTGGTTGACTTCCTCTTATCTTCGAGCAACTGTGCGAGCATCTGCTTGAGGGAGTCGATAGATTCTTGCTGAGCACGAATCATCTCGAGTTGTTCCTTCTGGACCTGGGCTTGCTGCTCTAGGCGCTTAGCGGTCTCCTCAGGAGTGCTCGTCATGTATGTGAAGGCCTCTTTCTCTATAGAAGAGTTTGAAGCCTGCGACTCTGCAATGGCAGAGTGCGAGTCATTAATCTCAATGCCCCGGGCTAGGGCATTGTAGTCAATCGGGGGAATGGCCTCGGTTCGAGTGCGAGTGTGTCGGTACACTCCTTCTGGTTCTGTGTCAGATTCATCGAAGCTGACTGCAGGTTGTTTTCCCCTGCTCCTGCTCACCATGTTCGCAGTGAGCTCTGGATATTCAGTGTCAGAGAAAATCCTCCTCCTGTGGGAGCGACTTCTCTTAGCTGATCGGGGAATCAGGGTCAGCTGTCTAACTAGAGACTGCTGGTTTGCACCTGAATTGCAACGGCACTCAGAAAGCATTGTGATAAGCCGTTGGCAGCAACATGACGGAGTGATCTGATTAACACTTCTTTTCTTCGTCAAGTAATCCCTTAGATCCGCGGGAAGGGGATCGAAGAGATTAGCCTCGCAACTTCGAGGGCGGGAGGCATCCTTGCGCTGTACAGCTTGAACGCAGGATTCAGAGACGCAGTTCTCGCGTCGCAGCTTTAGGACGCGTGTCTGGCGTCTCTGCTGAGAAGAGACGCGACTGTCGCGTTGCTGATTGGTGCGTCGGAGCAGAGACGCTTAAGAGAGAGCGGGCTGCTGGGCCTTACGCCTAGAGGCGCGCGCTTCTTGTGCTTGATGAGGCGCGCAAGCTTCGTCTTGGCGTCTGGTGAGTGGAGCTTTAGAGGAGCTAACTTGGGGAGTCTCGCGTTTGGGTTGCCAAATGCGGACTTCGCGTGTTAGATATGGCGCAACTGAGACGCCAGTTTGAACCTTGCGACCTGCCTTAGTTGGACGATCAGAAGTTCCAACTTGCAGCTGACGCTCATGCCTCCTCTGTCGGCGCTCAGCGTTTCTGTTGCGTCGTGGAGGTGGAGAGAAACCAACGACGACCTGGTGCTGAGGGAGAGGGTGAACTAGCTGGACACCAGAGGGCTTGACCATGCGGGTCTCCTGAGAGACGTTGGTGCGTGTATCTCGTATGGCGCGGTTGGCTGCGACATCCTTTACAGCAGCTGTGCCTGAGGCCACGCGGGTCTCCTGAGAGACGTTGGCGCGTGTCTCACGCTTGGCGCAGTTGGCCGCGACACCCTTCACAGCAGCCGCGCCTGAGAGAGTCTCAGAGCGGGTTTCGGGGCAAGTCCCTGTAGAGACCCTGCGGCAGACGCGGGTCTTTGGGCTCTTAGAGCCGGAAGAGAGAAACTCTTCATACTTTGCCTGGTCGAACTCGACGACAAGCGATTCGACCATCTTCCCCTTATAGGGGACGTCACCTTGCGCCACGATTTGTTCGTCAGTAACAAATGTGGTCCCCAGCGGAGTCGCCATCTCTTGTACGCGCACGGAAAATCGAAAACGGATTCACTGTAAAATTTCCTTGGATCAATTGAAAGATTACAACAAAACCAGTTTTTCCGACTACAAGGGAGGGAGGATGTTGAGTCTTGAATCCTCCCTTTGTTTAAGGCTGGGTTCTTCAAGTGGCGGTGGAGAGTGAATCTTGTTCTCCGTTGACCGGGTGAACGTTGAGATCTTTCGGGGCTCTTCTCTTCGGGTGGTTGACGGAGTAACACAGCTCTGTCGACCAAAACTCTCAAAGAGATTGTCGGCAAAGACTAACTTGAACACAGCAAGTTTGCTGAAGAGTTGGACTCTCTTTCTCTGTCTCTCCTTTCTAATCGACCGACCCCTTCTTAATAGCAAACAAGGCTATTTATAGAGGTATCAGGGGTGAACGTGCCCCCTAAAAACACTCCACAATGGGGGTTAACCTCCCCGCTATGTGGGCGGTGACTGGCCCCATAACCAGGGCAGTTACAACCGAGGCGCGGCTGTCGAGCCTCGCGCCTTGATGCTGAGACGCGGCTGTCGAGCCTCGCGCCTTGATGCTGAGACGCGGCTGTCGAGCCTCGCGCCTTGATGCTGAGACGCGGGTTTGAACCCTCGCGCCTTGGTACTGAGACGCGGGTTTGAACCCTCGCGCCTTGGTACTGAGACGCGGGTTTGAACCCTCGCGCCTTGGTGCTGAGACGCGTCTGTCGAGCCTTACGCCTTGATGCTGAGACGCGGGTTTGAACCCTCGCACCTTGGTGCTGAGACGCGTCTGTCGAGCCTTACGCCTTGATGCTGAGATGCGAGTTTGAACCCTCGCGCCTTGGTGTTGAGACGCGGCCAAAATTAGCTTTGCGTCTAGAACTTGAAATTCTGCTTTTCAATGGCTTGTCTCTTAGTGATTTTTTAGACAGCCTACAATACTACTCTACCACCTCTAGTTGAATCGGTATCAATAAAGACTTCACCTGATGTGATACCGAGTGGAGATCATATAGCTAGTTTTGATGCTGAACAGGTTGAAAACATTAATGAGAATGTTGAATTATTTGTAGCTATTCGAACCAAGATAAATCCATGAAAGTGGGTGAAGAAGCATGAATCTCAAGTTGATGAGCATGGCAAGCTCAAATTGAAGGCCGTTGTTCTCCATGACGGTATTGGTAAGTAGGTTCATATGACTCAGCAAGTTCGGTTTGCTGTTGAAGATTTAATCACAATTGCTTGAGCTCGATGAAGCTCGTTTGGATGAACTACGTGTGGCTTGATCCCGTTGTGCATGGGTATATAGGCAACCACAATGATGCAGCCAGTTGGAGTCGACATGGTGCTATGTTGTATTCTCAGATTTGAGAAATCTTCACGGAGGTGAAGAATTGTGGGGAGAGAGGGTAAAAATCTTGTTGAAAGAGTTTTTTAAACTTTATTACAGGTTAGCCAAAGATCGATGCAATCAATAGTGTCGAATACGAGAGCGTTTCGATCGTATTGAAGTTGGATTGCACAGGAAGAACCAAGGCTAGTCGACTAGGCAGGCCTAGTCGACTAATCAGATATAGAGAGTTGGCAAATCTGTTTCACTATAGACTAGTCGATTAATACATGTATTAGAAGACTAATAGAAGTTGTTAGTCGATTTATAGTCGACTAATATTGTTGCGCGTCCTGTTTCCAACTCTGATTCTGAATTCATTTTTGATCCGAATTACGTATTTTAGGTTTCTTTTTCTTCGTGGTTTTTTTAGCTAAATAAGGAGGGGAAGTGTCCCCAATATTTGTATCCCCAAATCTGTACCCTGTAATTGATTGATTCAATAAGAACTCCCTCCCCTTACCCCGAGTACGTAGGCAAATTGTCGAATCTTCTTAAATCTTGTGTTGTCACTTTCTTTTCTTTATTTAATTGTTCATGCCATTGGTGACTGTTACCTGGTGGCCATCTTCTCTGTCAATTCCCAACATAATTGCCATATTTTTGTGAGGGATTAATGCTTAATGTCAGATTACCGGAGCTAGACATGTCATTTCTCCACTTGCCGAGAAGGCTGACGTGCAATCTTCTTCTCTGAGTGTGATAATGACTTGTAATCTCATTCGAAAATCAACGTTGTGGTAGATTTATTCCAGAAGTGACGAGAGATGGATACAATTAGTTGAAATGGTGAATTGGTGATCTAGATTGATGGTGCAATCTCTTATGCGTAGGTCCATAAGGAAAAGCACTAGAAAGTTAGAAACCAAGGTGTATTTCTTTATGTCAACAATGACTTCTCTAGGAGAGCACTGCCATTGGTTAGAAAGATAGAAACAAAGCAGTAGAAAGTTAGAAAGTATAGGAGCACTGTCATTGCCATATGCTTTTTGTCCCTCGTGAGAGGAAGGGAGTTTTGAGGTTAGGAATAAAAAAGGCTGATGACTGATGACAAAGTGAAATATAAAAAAATGGTATTGGTTGTTAAAGCAATACAAGACCCCCTCTCTCAAAAGAAACACATGATGGCTGGTCCTAGGAGACATGCAATCAACTATATCTCCAGACAGTAGAAAAAAAGAATGAAATAAAAAAAGAAGCAACCAACTGCTCAGACCAACCAACAACTCAGGATTACAAGAAAATAGTACTATAGTGAAGCTCTCACTTTGGTGCTAGTAAACTAGTCAAAACTTTGGAGCCTAAAGCTTATTTGTCATTAAGAACAATATCCTCTTTCTGGGGTTTTGGGAGAGAACGTAGCAATAGAGTTTTTAATAACTTGGTCAGATCTCCTGACTAGACTTTTATGTTTGCTCATCTTTAGTTTCTTACTGTTACATTCTCATTACAGGCAGGGCTAGGGATTTGGTGAGGACGAGACATGATCAGTCTTCGCTGAGTGATGTGTTCGATAACCTTTCGGAGGTTGCTTTTGTGGAGGGACATGTCACCGGCACTGATCGGTTTTGAGTTGAGATTGCTTCTTTTGTGACCAGTCTATGTGCTGGGATGATGTTGGTTGCCTTTTGCTTTGTTCTTGTTTTGTTTTGAATCTTAATTTTTCTCTTATTTGCACCTGCGTGTTCACTTTGGTTGGTAGAATCCTTGTTTTGTCATGGTGTTTTTCTGGATTGTTTTCATTAAAAACTTTTTAATGAAACACGATGGACCTTTTGGATTCTCCGTTTTTTCCTCAAAACATAATATCCCCTCACAAAGAAATTTACCTCAACAGGAGTCATGATAAGTGAGTATTCATCTGATAAGGACTAATAGGCCAATGAAATTCCAGAGCAGGGGCCTGCACAAAACTAGCTAGATGTGGGTGTCCTTGTAGGCAGACTAGTGGGCATAACTTCAATGAACAAGGATTAGAGGCACCCTTAGAACAAGAATCTGTTCTCTACTCATGGGAACACCTGGCCTATCTTGCTCCTAAAGAAATGGCCAACAGAGGGATGGTGTTGTGACACGGGAGAAATAAAAGGATTAATTAGTTGCTTCCCTGGCCTTCCTTTCTCTTGTCCCAATCTGTCCATTTTGTGCATGCACTTTGCGTACAACTCAAGCATACACAAATTGGTCATGGTACACTGTCCTCGTGATCTCGACTCTTAAACTTATTTCTCGCATATGCATGATGCCAAAACTCATAATCTCAACCACCCAATGGAGTACCAGGGAAAGACAACAATTATAGTTTTCAATTGGGTTGTTTTTTATGGATCTTTGGTGATTTAATATTGAGAGTAAATGTATCACAAGGACAGAGAGGGGGGGATGAATCAGGCTGGCATGATAGAAGGGGCTTTGAATAGAGTGCACCATGTCTTTTGCCTTACAACTCCATCACATTGCCTCCATTAGGCCATACATTGATTTCTTTATTCCATCTTTACAACACTCTGTAAGCCCAATAAAGAGGGGCACAACAACTAAGCAGCCAACCCCCACACTAAAAAAATTCTCAACCTTTCATTCTGTCCAAAGCTGTTGATTCCCAGGTTCAGTTTGTCATCCATGATAACAGTGTCTCTCATCTCCTCTCTTCCACCAAGTCTCTTTCTCCCCTTGGGTTCTGGTTTGGTTTCAATTGTCAAGGCCAGAGAGACTGCAGTTTGGTTTTCCATGCAAGCATGTCTCCCCACTGTGGGTGCCCATTTTGGGAGGTTGGGGTAGGGGGTGAGGATCCCATTACCTGGCAACAGCCCTTTAGCGGACTCTATGGTCATATCCCCTTGAGAATGTCTGGTGGATGTTTTCCCAGGGTTGGGGTTTCCAGAAAAAGTGTCCCTGGCCTTGATTAATATAGTGGTTGTAGATAAAAAAATTTGTTGGTCTTCTATGCACATAAGCAGACTTGTCAAGGCTAACCCCAGCAATCAATCTCAAATGTGGTACAGTCATGAGCTTACTTCTCTCAAATGTGAAATGTTGGTTGTGGTTGTGTGTGGGGGGTGGGCGCACAGAGAGAGAGAGAGAGAGAGAGAGAGAGAGAGAGAGAGAGAGATGTGTGAGCATTAGGTCAAACTATGAAAACTATGAGAACTAACTTTCTGCACTAGAATGTGTCAATCCAGTACATGATTCTCATGTTTGGCCTAAAGCGGCCGCTGGAAAACAAAAGAAGAAAATGTGTGATGCATAACAAATTTTAGAAAAATGAAAATAAAAATAAATTTGATAAATTCAGGAATCGACACTCAGGTGATCTCTCACCTACCCTCACAAATCAGAATGCAAGAGATTCATTTTGCAAGCACATCAGTATGCTTCAACAAAAAGGGTCTAATTCAAATCATCATAGTCTAAGTAAACAAGTACAACTCTTGAGCTTATATAGGCTCTACAAAGAAAATTTTCCCATTATAACTGATGTGGAACTAAAAAAACACACTAAATAAAATAAAACAATTAAAAGAAAACTACTAAATAATAACTAGAGCGATCCCCATCATTCTTCTCGATTTAAAAGTATTCAACTCCAGTGAATGCAGTGGTAACAGATAGCAGGCACAACCGGGTAGAACTGCACGACTCGCGCATCAATCAGACCATGGTGGAGGTCGTGCAACCGACATTAGTGTATCATATCTGAACCACAATGGTGGAGTCGGAACTGGCTTCCGTGACAAACCGACTGCAATTAATGATAACTCGAACAAGATACATGTAGCATGCTAAGATAAGTCATCTCCACTGAAGAATAAACTGATTGTACTATGCATCACAAGAAGCTTGATCTCATGTGAATTTTTTGCTATAGAAAAATCTGCAAAGGGTCATATGTGTCAGAAAATCTCAAGGACAATAGAACCCTCATAGCTGACGAAGATGACAATAGCTTTATGGTAGGCTCTGCTGGGAGATATGCAGAAATCTTAATAAAAGTCTCTTCCACTTCTATTAGCTGAGAAAGAGCTTCTTCTTACAATGGCACTAACCCAGCAACAACTTCTAACTCTGGCTCATCAAGAATGTCAGGTTTAACAATGATTGAAGGGTCTGGATCTGCCTCAACCTTTGCAGTGAAAGGATTGGTGATTGGTTAGCTCTCAGGCACGGACTCTTGCCTAACTTTTGGCTCTCTGCAATCTGGCTCAGATAAATAAATGGGTGGAACATATCGGGCACAAAGAAGGCCTTGTAGATAAACCAATACGACATAATATATAGTTATTTTTTCACCAATAATAAGTTTCTTTATTCAACTTAAGTCTGACATAGCGATATTTTTTCTCAGTTGTCAGGGAGAAATAACTAAAGAAATCTTCAAGATCACTTTCCCAACTTTCATATCCATAACAGTCATTAAAACTCCTAAAAAATGGAACATCATCAAACATAGCCCATTTAACTTTCTTGTCATCACAATAGTATATATGTATATATATATGTATATATGTATATGTGTGTGTGTGTGTGTGTGTGTGTGTGTGTGTGTGTGTGTGTACCACAAAAGTAAAAGCTCATGAACAAAATTCAGTGCTTAAGCTTAAAAATTACGCCAAAGATCTCAATGACTTGAATAAGAGTAGAATCAATCTAGAAAGAGGGCTTGAAGCGCTGCTGGACTGATGTAGGAAACTGTATTGACACGAGACATAAGCTTGTAAGAGGCTGTATCTGCTACTCAAAGTTGTAAAAATCTTTCAGTATCTCTAGGACTTAGCTACGAATCCAACACTTCAGACTGAACTCGAATCAGACTCTGAACAGGACTGAAATGGACTCAGGAATGTCAAGGTGCTGTTATAGTGAACAGTGAGGCTCAGAAATGAGCCGATGATGTCATCACGACTCAGTGATGTCAGTGAAAGCTCGGGTGATGTCAGTGGTGACTTGATGATGACAACGATGGCTCATGGCTCAGCAGCTCGGGTTTGGCTCAATCTAAGCCGCTGACATCAGCTTTGGAAATACTGATGTCAACAACAGCTTGGCGGGTTGGGTCCTTCGTGAGTGTGATAATGTAAACATAATAATGAATTAGGTTTGGGTTTGAAAATTAAACCTGCATCCTACTTTCTCTTCTCTTCTCTTCTCTCGATTGATTGTAGGGTTTGAAAACCCAAAGGTTGCGGCAGTGGTCGCCGATGATGGTGGCGGTGACGAGATCATGGTATAGTGGCGATGAGACAGTGAGACAAGGACACGAGATCGGGTTGCAGGTCATGGTTGCAAGTCTTGGTGGCAGCTCGGCGATGATCACCAGCGATGGGCTGGATCTGAGGCGGTAGAAACATGGCAGAGGTATCAGTGAGGTTGATGACGAGACTAATGGTGATGTCGACTGGGTTACCATGGCTTCTAAGGACAAGGTCAGAGGTGAAATCGGGTGGCGATGGCGTGATGGGGACGTGATGTCGATGAGGACGAGGTTGGTTGGTGGTAGCGATTAGGTGAGGCAGCTTGTGTTGTCGATGATGAAGACAATGATGAACAATAACTGGAGTTTTGATTTCTTTCTTTTTTTATTTTCTTTTTCTGTTGTTTTTTTTCCATGGTTTCTTCTCTTTTCTTTTATTTTGATTTTTGATTTTTTATTTTTTTGACAAATAGAGAAGAGAAAGAAGGAGGATAGGAGAGATCTAGGGTTTTAGAAATTTGGGGTGGAGACTAGTTGTAATATCCCTAATTAATAATACAGTATTTTATATTTCTAAATACTTATTAATTTTTGCTATGATTTTATTCTATTTATTATTATTATTGTTGTTGTTGTTGTATTATTATTGTTATTATTAAGTATTGTTATGTATTATTATTTTCGTTGTTGTTACTATTATTATTATTATTATTATTATGTCGTATTATGTACCATTCCTATTCCTTTCTAATCCATTAGCCATGCCATTAACCCATTTACCCTTTAGCTTATTTCATAAGCCATACCCATTATCTAATAATCCCTTCCCATTTCCATTTTCTTGATTCCTACCCAAACCCATTAAGCTACACCAAGACCTGAAACCCAATACCAAAAGCCCATTACGTATCCCTATATAATCACTAATTTAAACACAAACACTAAACTAATCCTCCTTCTTCTACACCAGCCGCCATCTCCATGGCCTTCTTCTCCTCCACGCACTCATGCCGGATCCCATCCACGGCCCTTCTCCTCCATTTTCCCAACCCGCTACCGAGACCCCATCACCATCTCCAGACCGCATCCTCCACCCTATTTGCTTGGCCAGGTCGCATCTGTCGAGACCCCGGGCACACCACCGAGCACCCACCACCACCCTTGGCCGATCTCTCCATGATCTTCTCATTAGCCGCATCAACCCGAGTGTCGCCAGAATTCACCTCCACCACGACCTGCCCATCCACCGGCCATGGCGGCCTACCAAAACCCCACTGGTCTTCTCCTTCTCCTTCTCCTTCTCCATCTCCACCCCGCAACACCACCCCTCCCGCTGGCTGAACCTCCTTCCTTTATGCTGTCGGACCTCCTCTCCTCATGTTGGCCGAACTAACCCTGGCGAGCCCTACGCCATGCTCTCCATCGTGGCCACATAACCAATAGCCCGCACATCCCCACGGCAGCCACAGGCCACCATGAACTGCTATCGCCCCTTGTGCACCCGACAACCACCCTGACAGCCCGGAGTTGAGCATCGCACCTCCTCAGCTTCCGCCTGATCTTCGGCAAGCTCGACATCCACCTAGCATTATCCCATCATGGCCGAGCCCTCTCCCTCTTCTCTCAGGCACACACACTCTCTCTCCCTCTCTCTCTCTATATGAATTATTTTGTGTGCTGTGCTATTTTTGACTGAGTGTGTATTAATGCATGCGTGTGTGTGTTTGCGTGTGTGGGTTTGTGGGTGTGGGTATTTGTGTTATTTGTGTTATTTGTGTGAGTTTTGTGTGTTATGTTTGGGTGAATGTATGCGAGTGTGTTTAGGTGTGTGTGGGTAAGTATATACATGTGTGTGTATGTGTAACACTCTTATTTTTTTAACCTTGCTTATTCTTAAATAATTGGGGTTAATAATCGTAAGTATAGTGATTTGGGTGATGAATTATTTTTAATAGCTGTTGGTTTTAATATAAAGGAAAGTATATATATTAAGCAAATCACACACACACACACACACAGATATTTATGTTGTTTAATAATTGTACAAAAGAAATTGTGTACGTCAAATTATATGAATGTGGTAGAAATACATGAGAGATGTGTGTGTGTGTGTGTGTGTGTGTGTGTGTGCGCGCGTGCGCGTGCGTATTAGTATAAGAGTTTTCAATAAATAAGTAAATTGAGTAAGTGGAGATGGTTTCATTTTGAATGGGTAGTAAGGATGAATTCTTGGAAATGGGGTGTGAGTTGGAGGGTGGAGATGGAATTTGAGTTGGGAAAGTGTGAGGTGGCAAGGAGATACAATTTTGGGACTTTGATTTTTTTTGAGAAAACTTAAAGAATAAAACTTTAAAAAAATCAAATCACTCTCTTCATCAATCTCTCAACCTGCAGAGAAATTTCATCTCCCTCAATATCTTCCTCTCTCTCTCCCTCTCTCCCTCTCTCTCTCAATCTCTCACCCTCCTCAATCCTCTCTCTTCCCTCTTTGTCTAGTCGGCGGCCATAGAGGCCGGGGCCACGCTGGGCAGCAGGGGACACCCAGGGGGGCAGCGATGACGAGCGGCAGCGGCTGCCTGCGCAGGTAAACCCCCTCTCCCTCAATCTCTCTCTTTCTCCTAATCTCTCTCTTATTCTTTCTCCCTCTCAATCTCTCTAACCCCTCTCTCCTTTTGAGGCTGACGCAGGTAGCTGCAGTTGGTGCGGCGGCGGCACAACCTGACAGGCTGGGGGTGGTCGACAGGCATCCCCAGGGGAGGTAGAGGAGGGGGTGAAGAAGTTGTGGGTGTGAATTTGATTCACAAGAAGAAAATCTACCACATGTGAAAGTTAAGGTAAAATCTAAACTATTCCCTAAATATTCTAAGTTAAATTAAGATCATGTAATCCCTAACCCTTATATGTGTGCGATTATAGGAAATCAGAATCGAAGATTTAAGTAGAAGTGGTTACCGGCAAGAATAAGTAAAGGCCAAGGTAAAAATCCTATTTGTTTTAGGTTGAATGTTAATCATATGAAGTAATTTCCTAAATTAAAACATGCATATATGTATCGTGCATGATTAGGAACCGCGGGGGGGGGGGGGGGGGGGGGGGGGAGGTATCGGTATTCAAGGAATTAAGTGCATAAAGGCCTAATTTAGAGGTGAGTGGAGTTTAACACTAAGTCATGATAGTCGGATTATTAATTCACAAATCTATGGTGGAGGATTAAATCAGAGACTTATTAAGGAAATAAATAGTATGATAATACTATTAAACATAAAACCATGAATGATTGTTATTGATCGTTATGTGATTGACGATGTGTACTTGCGTTGCACATTGGTATATATATGTGCGTGTGTGTGTCTACACACACACACACACATCTGTGTGTGTGTGTGTGTCTATATGTGTGTGTGTGTGTGTATCTGTGTGTATACACACACATATATACATACATACATATATATATATATATACACACACATACACACACGCGCACACGCGCGCGTGCGCACACACACACACGTGTGTGTGTGTGTGTGTGGGACAATGTGATAGAGTACTAGTTATGCAAATTCAAGGTGGACAGGGAGTGTGCCCAAATTATATATGTATATATCAATACATTTGTGGCCGATAGGGGATGTGCCCAAATAATGTACAATGATGTGTGATTTTATGTTACGATCATTAAGAAATAAGAATACCTAAATACAATTTGTTATGAAAACATCGATGGGTGATAGCGATACTGTGACCATATTACAAAATGGAAACAAATAACCTAAACTTGTTTCTAATGCCATAAGATTCATGTCTATTCATGCTTATCCTATGACATTACATATTTTACATGCTTCGACATATCTTAAACTTGTTTCTAAATGCCATGAGATTCATGTCTATTCATGCTTATCATAAGACATCATATATTTTTCATGCTTCAACATTTAATAAAAGTTTAAATTTTGTA
The DNA here is from genome assembly GCA_038442645.1 of Agave tequilana. Classification (NCBI taxonomy): domain Eukaryota; kingdom Viridiplantae; phylum Streptophyta; class Magnoliopsida; order Asparagales; family Asparagaceae; genus Agave; species Agave tequilana. Next base: position 19,965 of record JAVJIF010004875.1, on the reverse strand, counting down.
TTATTTTTCACTTACTGAGCTGTGTAGCTCACTCTACTAAATTAACCATGTTTCAAGACAGAACAAGGGCAAAGGCTTAGCCTAGTGCTAAACGACTGTAGATCAGAGGATCAAGTCACTGTACCACCTCTTTTGTCGACTTTTGGATGTTAAAAACTACCATGTGTTTTAAGTTGGAAGAAAATGTTAAACTTGAGACTCTTGTACAAACTTGGGGTATTTGTGTGTATATGACCATGTGTCCCAACACATTACCTGTGAACCTTATATGTAATTGGAGTAGCTTTTGTAACTCCCATAATGAAAGTGTGGGATTCAGCAACCCAAAGGTATGATGCGTTTTCTGTTTCCAACTTAAGTAGGCGATGTCAAGCCGAAATATTATTATCAACTGCGTGGGTGTTTGTTATCATACTTGAGATTAGGATGGATGTTGAGCCGTGGAGGCTATTAAGGATGCTTATATTTTATATATTGTATTGGACAAGGGACAAGTTACAGGGGAGATGCTGCCGAATTTTCAAATAAATATTGTAATGACATGATAACCACTCTGAAATTTCAAATAAATAATGTAATGACATGATAAACACTCCGTTGAAAATAGATAAGTAGTGGATTTGTGTAATTAAACCTGGGACCGTCGTAGTTGGTATCAGAGCACTGGTTAGGTATGGAGATAGCCGTAGATAGGTGTAGAGAATAAGGTTGCTTGTAATTGTAAGATTGTTGTATGTGGGTAGCATTAAGGAGGGTAGTGGGTCCTCATAGATTGATTAAGCTCTGAGTTATTAGATATTTAATTACTCTTTCATGTTGGATTCCAGATATCCGCATATCTAAATTCGAATGAATTCTGCTAGGGTGCGGGCCCTAATATAAATCCCCAGTAGTATGGGACATTCGAAGGAGAGAGTGACAAAAATATCAGATAAATTAGACTTAGTCCAAAACATGATGATATCAATAAGCTATCAGTAGACAAATAGATTGTTTTGGGAAGATGATAGACTAGATATTTTCTCTGAAGAAATTTTTGCACTAAGTCATTATTATTATTTATTAGTTTGGAGATCTTTTCTAAAATTTGACTTATTCATCCTGTATTTAGGTGAGAGATTCAGACATGTCTGGAGTATCATCAAGCAATGCTGAGCAGGAGAGTTTGAGCTGGGTAGCTACTACTGCAGATTGGGATTTTGAGTCTGGGGAGACAAACCCAGAGGTAATCTTTGCAAGACCCTAGAGTATTGAAGAATCAATAAATATGCAAGAAGAAGAAGAAGATCCAAATTTAATAAGTGATGTTGAGAGTGCCATAAGGGGTTCACCGATAGTTAAGATATCAGATGATGCATCAAATTTTGGTGAAGAACACAGTGGGAAAATACCCTTTGGAGGGATCTAGTGGCATCCTAGCTGGGTAGAGGACCATGATATATGGAGACCTTAACGATTGACATTTTGTTGACTCAGAAGATATGATAGAGGATGATGCCAGCCAGAATGAGAGCTCTGATGAGGATGATTCTAGTGATAGTGGTGCCACTTTTTAAGCTAAACAAATGTGCTTTTGTGGATAAATGAGACTATATTTTAGAACTTTTTTTTAGAAAGGGACATTTTGTGTTTTGTGCACGATCATGATAGATGATTTAGGAAGATTTTTTGAAGGGCATTTGCTATTTTGTGTGCTTAACGAAAATATATAAATAACACATCTTGTCTTGTAATCTTTTGAAAAATGAATGTAATGTTGACCTTGCCTAACTGAAATTTTATGAATCATGCCTCTTACTATACATGTACTTGTATATGTCTACTCATGATCCTATGGTAGTGAATGAATTGTTATTTATTGTAGAGAGTAGATAGATCTCAACCTACAGGGGACAGGTGATAAGAAATAACATAACAGGAGCAGGATTCAAGTAGTAGCATGTCAGGTGGTAACATATCAGTTGTTAAGTGATATAGACAGGTGTATGTCAAGTGTTAACATAATAAGTATGTACATGGCAAGTGATGGAGTAATAGCTAAGAACAATCAAGCGGAGCTAAGCAAGCTGAAGGTACAGACAGCGAATAGTGTTTAGTCACCAAACCACTTGGCGAGGTTACCAGGATGACTTGGCTTAAGATGCGAGTAGAAAATCTGGCAGCATCTCGCCTAGGCGAATTTAGAGAATAAAGCGCTGAGCGTGCCTACCAGGTGGAGCTGAAAGATCTGACGGTCTAAGCGCACTTCTCTTTTGAGATAGTGGGCGGAGCCGGGAGGCTAAAGTATGCTCGGGGTCTAAGCACACTCTCAGTAGCTATCACGAAACCCATAAGGGTGCAGGCCTAGAACCACTGGGTAGCCAGCCCGGGAGTGGGCAGAACCCAGAGTCGATACAAGAATACCTGCACGAGATATTAGTACCACATGAGCATACATGTAAGCGTGATAATATCTAGACTACCATGGAGTGAAGAAACCCGAAGGCTCATAGGGCCTGGAGGCTGAATAGAGAGCCCGGAGGGTTAGCCACACATGATATAAAGCAGTAAAAAGTACATCACAGGCATGGTATATGTGCAAGAAGTAAATTACCCTAGTACAAGTATTCGTTATAGGCATATACAAGTACAATCACGGGCACTCAGCCACATACAAATACAGGGGCACAACCCAATACAAAATGCTTATAAATATAGTATAAAATATACGTCGACCCGACGAAGCGAGAAAATCCAAAAGGAGGCGAGGACACTCGCCTAAATCTTCAGAAAAGTCAAAAACTCTGAAATCTCAGGAACTCGCGCACGCGCCATAAAATATAATTAAATATATATATATAATTTTTAGAGAGAGAAAGAGGAGAGGAGAAAGAAGAGATAGAAAGAGTTAGAGAGAAAGACTTAGAAAGAGAAAGAGAGATTTAGAGACAGAAACTCTAGAGAGAAAGAGGGAGTTAGAGAGAGCCTATCTAGAGATAAAAGGAGAGAGTTTAGAGACAGAATGAGGATATGGAGAAGAGAGAGAGTATAAGGAGAGGAATAGTAGAGAGAGGAGAGAAAGTAGAGAGAGGAACGGAGAGAGAGAGAAAGAGATGGAAAGAGAGAAACTGCGGACAGAGAGAGAACTGAGAGAGCGGGTAGAGAGAGAAACAGGGAGAGAGAGATGAGAGAGAGGGGGTTGTCGCCCCTTCTATGCTCACGCATAGGGGGCCAGGGGGCCCCCTATCCACGCACTTCCGCCGGCGACGCGTCGGCGACGGCCCCCTAAAGAAGGGAGGGGAAAATAGGAGGGGATTTGGGTTCGGAGGTGAAGAAGAGTAGCGGTGGAGATGATGGTTTTGGTGGTGATTTTGGGTGGTAGTGGAGAAATTAAAGGAGATGGGAGGAGGAGGAGGAGGAGGAGTAGGGTGTTGTGAGGGTGGAGTTGGAGTAGAGAATGTGGTGGTGGTGGTTAATTTGAAGAAGAAGAAGGGTGGGGATAGTGGTGGTTTTGAGGAGGAAGAAGATGGAGGTGATGGTTGATGTTGTTGGTGGTGTTGGTGATAGGAGAAGAAGGTCGGAGTTGGGAGGGGGATCCTCGCCAGCGACAGTGGCCAGAGGCTCTGGAGTGGGGGTGCTTGGGTGCCGGCCAATTGGAGTAGAAGAAGAAGAAGAGAAAGAAGGAGAAGAGAAAAAGAAAGAAAGATGGAAAAAGAAAAGAAAAAAGAAAAAGAAAAAGAGAGAGTGAATGAGGGATGTGATGGATGGGAGTGTGGCGGTTGGTGAAGTCAGTGGGAAAAGGAAAAAGGAAAAGAAAGAAAGAAAGAAAAGGAAAGATTCCAAAAATATAATATTATAATAAGCCGGGAAATATCGACTGTTACAGAAAAATCATGAAAAATACCCAAAGGTAAAAAAACATCATCCTGAGAAATAATACGAAATCAGTTTTCAAAAATAAAATCCTATTTTCAAATTAAAATTCCTAGAGTCAACCATTGATACCAGTCCACACCGGTTCGGCCGGATTTTGATAAATTCTGAAAAATCTCAGAAAATACATTAAAGGAGAAAATATGATTCTAAGAAGCAATGTGAAAGCAAAATTTAAAAATTCAATTCTGATTGTAAACTAAAAATCTTGAAATCAACCAGCGATACTGGTCGACATCAAATCCGGTGGAATTTTGATAAACTCAGAAAAATCTTAGAAAAAGTATTTAGATAGAAAATGTGATTTTAAGAAATAATATGAAAGCTATTTCTAGAAATTCAACTCCGTTTGTATATTAAAAATCCGAGAATCAGTCAGCGACACTGGTCGACACCGGTTTTGAAGATTTTCAGTTTAATCCAGGAAAATTTTGAAAAATTATAGAAAATCTAGAATATTAAAAAATAATGTTTGAAACTAAAATCAATCAAACTGACTACCGAAAAGATAAAATCAAGCAATACACTAGGATCGGGTCTCCGGTTCAGACTAGGGCTGACTCCGAGTCCACAAATCCGGATCCAAGCAAAATGATCATATAAATAATTCATAATATAAAAACAAATATAATGAATAAGTCAAAAAATACGATCGAAAAATCTGAGTACGCAACTAAATACGTATTCCGGGAGTGGGGTGTTACATTCCATCCACCTTACAAAAATTGCTTCCTCGCAATTTCGATAAGGGGTAAAATGAACACAAAGAGGACATGGACGGGAATTATATTAATTAAGACATGAATCACTACAGGTAGGACTCTCAAGTCGATTGAACAATAATTAGAATATAGGCATCATTTGCCCTTCCTATTGTATAAATCTTCGAACAATGTCGAATAATACTGACCTGATAACACTATTTTGCAATAGAATTCCCGCTGTACTGCATATTTAATATCACTCCGAGAATGAGCTAGAATACTGAGAATAAAGAAAACCCTGATAATACTGAACATAAATAAAGAAGACTGATAGTTAAGAATTCTGAAAACCAGGTGTCGATCACTCTGAAAGATATAGCCAAGAATATAGAATAACACTAGAGAAACCAGAATACTGACTTCTGAAAGATAACCTGATCGTGGATCAAATACCCGAGCTTCATAGAGTTGGTGATCGGGGGAAAACTGTACACAAAAAATGTATGTTTTGAAATCAATAGTTAAAAGTGTGTGCTTTGGCTTCCTCGATACTTCCGTTATAGCATAGAGGCTAAACTGGTCGAATCCACAGGGACGGGAAGCGATAGAAGCTTTACTAGAATGTGCACGTGTGTGTTAAAGTTTCTTCAACATATTAAGAATCAAAAGAAAAGAAAAAAAGAATGAAAAGAGAAGAGTATGGTGAAATAGGAAGAAGAGGGAAACATAGAAAGATGGTGTTTTTATGATTTTTGATATACTTCTGAAACAAAGTAAAAAGAAAAGAAAACTCATAGCTACTAACTACTAATTGCTCCACTAACCATGCTAACCTCTTAGTCATAGTTGCCTCATCTATATCCTTAGCCATCACTAGTCCTTGGTTCAAGAGCGTTTCAAAGTATGACCCATAAGATAACTCATCACATCCAAACTCAACAAACAAGTGCAAGCTATACTTAAACCATCAAAACTAAATAAGAGTAAGCATGAAATAAAGTAATGTTAGCTTATTAGAGAGTTAGGATGTTAAAGTGTTAGGATCCATCATCATGAGCCATCAATAGCTCTTGCAAGAGTAAGGCCAAATAGAGGCTATTAGATTCGTGTGGATTATCAAGTAAGAAGTTAACAAGTTAGTGGTTAGTAGTTAGTTGCCATGAGAGAAAATTAGCTAAACATATAAAAGGAGTTAGAGAGAAGAAAACAAAGAGAGATAAAGAGAGAACCTTTCATAGATTGTCACCTTCTATTACAAGCACTCTTACTTTCCAACCATGTACCACTCTCTCTCCTATTACAAGATCTACAAGAAATGAAAAATACAAAGGAAGAAGAAGAAGAACAACTAACCTAAACTACCCTACACTACAACATGGAAAGAAAACTACTCTAACTCTCTAGATATCTCCCAATACAGAACACAAAAGGGGTATTTATAAGCGAAAGGGGCACTAGAGGGACTATACGGAGTCGCGCACGTCAAATCTTGGCGCGCGGCTCCACACCAGAGTTGCAGAAACGCGGCCAAATCTGCGTTTCCGCACCTGTAGCACGCGCCGCCTGCTGCGCGCTGCCCGCTTGTCCCCTTGTCGGTTGCATGTCTTGGTTTCTGGATTTGGGCCCCCGGTTTGACGAAAACGCCCTCCAAGATCAGTGGCTATATTTGTAGGATTTTAATCACCAATTAAATGGGATTTTTTGGCTTCTTCTTCATTTCATGTCATGGACCTAGAAACATGCAAGACAAGTTATTAACAGGATTTAATATTAAATAAATGTGAAGATATGGTATAAAATATACAATTTTAGAGACTAATCACACTCCCATACTTATCTTTGCTCGTCTCGAGCAAAATAGAAAACTAATTAAGAATATTATTACACCACTTTTGTAGGTGACGCGATTGTACTGAGCATGTGCAACAAGCCATTAAACCTCTAGGTTTCCTCTAGAGGAGAAGTTTTGTCTCCTGAGGTTTTCAGCGGATTGCACCCACAAAATTCATAAAGAAAGAAATCAAATATTAGTATTTTAAAATTGCATTTTGAAATAGAGAAAAGTATTGAAGTATTTTTGCAAAAATTTAAGTGATCCAAGGTATAGGTTAACCAGAAATTATTTTTCTTTAAACTAAGTCAAAATCTAAAATCTTGTTATAAATTGAATGTAAGAATTTAAAATTAAATTGATTTTTTGATCTTTTATAAAACTCTTAGAACATATGCACTTTGTGCATGGTGACGATTTTCGGAATATCCACTCTAACTTTCATGCCATTTATTAATATTATTTATTTTTTTATTTTTTCTTCTCTTATTTACCCGAGTAGTGAGCGTTTAGCCGGTGACTCCCAAACCAGATAGTTTAGGGCACCAGATAAGAAAATATCCCTCGAACTTAAGGACTCGAGTAAACAGGTCACAAAAACTAAAGGGGATTATTTCATTTTTTTGTCTACTGTTGTAGGTCTGAATAATCATGCTTCCTGAGGTATAATTACCCAACTTCAATAAGTGATTTTATCATCATTTTTTATTATTATTTTATAGCATTTTTATGACATTATCAGTCTTTGTTTCAATCCCAAAAATTGTGTTAGTGTGAAGTGCATAAATCTAAGGTAAAAAAATTCAGATCAAATTATCTTTTCAATCTTATTTCCTTATCTAAAATTTAAATAAGCTCTATTATTTGACTCAATTTTTTAGGTCTTCCTGATTCCTAAGATAATCTTAATTTTCTTAAAAATAAATCAATACTATTTCTCTTATTTCAAAAAATTTTGTAACAAGAAAAGAAAAGAGTTTTTATACAAAAGAAAATTTTAAAAAGTTTCTAAAAAGAAGTGTATAAGAAAGAAAAATGTAAAACTAACTATGTTAATAAATTCTCCCCCACACTCATCTCATGCATTGTCCTCAATGCATCGTGAATGTGTATATACATGAAACAAATGGGAAGAGAAGGAAAATTACCTCATGATGGTAGTTCCGACGGTGGTCTGAATGGGCCAAGCGTTACTACCCAAGCAAGATAATGTCATGGCTCATGGAACCACCTTTATTGACCTCATTTTTATTAGCATATTTACAATTCCCAATTTTAATAGGATCATGCAAGATCCTATCATGAAAATTTTTCGCTTTACATGACCAATCTTGAAAGATCATCACTAAGTCATTATGGTCAACACCTTGGTCCAACAATAGAACGTGATTTTGTGGAATGGATGATTTGGGCTTTGAAATGAAAAGTTTGGGAACCAATACTAACTCAGGAAAATCAACTTTGGGTTCGAGAATCGGTTTAGGTTCAAGAGTTGAGTCCAAATCAAAGAATTTAATTTCACATTCTATTTCCATCAATGAAATGTGACTATCCAAAAGAAGTGGTTCAATTTCTAAATCCATAGATACAAGAATCAATGTTGGCTCAGGCAATGGGTTCAAATTGGGTAAGGATGCGGAGTCAACATAGATTCAAAGATTGGAATTGAATCACAAAGTTGTAGGTCGGGTTCACATTCATAATCAAGTTCAATTTCATTGAAATAAAAACTTACCAATTTGTCAATGGGTTGATATTGGTCAAGTTCAAGGTTTTGTGGTAAAATTGAATCTTGGTCAAGTCTTCAAGATTCCATGATTTTTGATTTTCATCAATATGATTAGAAGTGTTAGGAATAGTCAAAGATTGGGTAGGGAGAGTTTTCTTATTCCTACACATTTTTCCAATTGACCAAGTCTTACTTTTATCATATTGAAAAGATCGCTTTGGAATTGAATCATGGATTCCGTACTCTTTTCTAAGTCAGTATGTTCTTGCTGTGGGACATGAAAAAATGGAGTAAGGATCTTGGATTTGAAAACTTTGATGGGATTTCGAGTCCTCTAAATTTGAATTCGTCGCTCGAGTTCCTCTAAGGCTTCCATCCTTTTTTTTCAGTCAATTGGTTCTTTTACTGGTGTTCGGGGAAAGGAGTATATGAAGCTGGATGTTGGTAAGGTGGTTGACAATAATACTCGGGGGAGTTGTATCTCCACTGTCTCGGTGAAGAGTGGTGGTGATTATTCCAGTCTTGTTCATAGTATTGGGACTGGGGCACATATTGAGTCAAATAATTCCAATTCAGCATATAAGGTTGGTTCATGTTGTACATAGTTGGGTCGGAGTTATCCGAGTCAAATGAGGTCGGGGTGAAATATAGATTCATATTAGGATTGAAAAAATTGTTGTTGTTAAAATCTATTTCACAATTTATAAAAAATAAACAATCAAACAAACAGAAAAAGAAAAAGAAAACAAGCCTACCTAGGGTTGACTTAGACCTAGACGACTCCTAACTGGTTAAATTGTCCACATGGGAGTACATTGTCAGAATCTGACCTTAATCGGCCAGGTAGGGGCAAGATCAATGGGAGATATCCGTGCCAGAGCAACGGGCCTAATTATACCAAACCACTGTTCTTTGAGGTTTCGCCTCTCAATCCCTAATCTTAGACACCAATTTGACAAGAGTCAAACTCTAACAACTTCCCCCTTAGGTCAATCTCCTAAATGAGTCCGAGATGTCCCTAGGGGCCAACGTCTAGAAAATTTTATTTAGGCTTGGGTTCCGTGAGCGGGGAGGTAATTTTTGAGCTAAGGGAGGGTAATGACTTCTCCACCTTATGTTGCATTGGGTTTTGCCCGTAAGTTCAATTCATGTAAGTGTTCAATATAGATAAGATGAACACACGAAGAGAGTAAATCACCCACGTGTTTGTCCTAACTATATGCTATGCAATATGTACACCTCTATCAAGATCACAACAACAGAAGAATAAAATATAGTATATTGGAATGAAAATTGAACGTACCTAGATGCAAATGTCTAAACCATTTTAAAACATTCAAGTATCGTATTTTAGTTTTTAAAATTATTACAGTGCATAGGTAATATAAACAATAAGTAGCAGCAAAATATAACAATATACAAGAATTTACCCAACCACGCAAAAACATGGGTGGACTTCTGCAATGCTAAAGTTTTGACCTGCACACTAAAAACAAAGAAGAAAAGTTAACAAACGTGAGATCAAACCGTTCCCATCCCCGGCAACGGCGCTAAAATTTGATCGGGGGAAAACTGTGCACGAAAAGTGTATGATTTGAAATCAATAGTTAAAAGTGCGTGCTTTAGCTTCCTCGATACTTCCGTTATAGCATTGAGGCTAAACGGGCCGAATCCACAGGGAGGGAAAGTAATAGAAGTTTTGCCGAAATGTTCATGTGTGTTTTAAAGTTTCTTCAACGTTTTAAAGAATCAAAAGGAAAACAAAGAATGGAAAGAGAAGAGTACGACGAAACACGAAGAAGTGGGAAATATAGAAAAGATGGTTTTTTGTGATTTTTGATATATTTCTAAAACAAAGTAAAAAGAAAAGAAAACTCATTGCTACTAACTACTAATAGCTCCACTAATCATGCTACCTCTTAGTGATAGTTGCCTCACATGTATCATTGGCCATCACTAGTCCTTGATTCAAGAGCGTTTCAAAGCATGGTCCATAAGATAACTCATCACATCCAAACTCAATAAACAAGTGCAAGCTACACTTAAACCATCAAAACTAAATAAGAGCAAGCATGAAATAAAGTAATGTTAGCTTGTTAGAGAGTTAGGAAGTTAGAGTGTTAGAATCCATCATCATGAGCCATCAATGGTCTTATAAGAGCAAGGCCAAGTAGAGACTATTAGATTCGTGTGGATTATCAAGTAAGAAGCTAGCAAGTTAGTGGTTAGTAGTTAGTTGTCATGAGAGAAAATTAGCTATATATGTAAAAGGAGTTAGAGAGAAGAAAACAAAGAGAGATAAAGAGAGAACCTTTCATAAATTGTCACCTTCTATTACAAGCACTCTTACTTTCCAACCATATATCACTCTCTCTCCTATTACAAGTGTTGACACTTAAAAAGACAAGATTCTTATTGGTCCAAACAATGTCTAAACTTGTTGACATTACAAAAGACAAGTGACAGACGAGCTGAAGACCAGTTTTCCACCCATCTCCGAGGGACAAGGAAGCAACTTGGACTCCACTGATCCAGCAAGCAGACAGTGAACCCGGATTGTTTCTAAACAAGACCTCAGCAGGTCTAAGGTGCTAGCACTTAGCATTACATGAGCCCAAAGGGATAGCCTCACTTAAGAGGCTAATATCACTCGACTTCGCTTTGAAGCCATCCAAAGCCTCGCCAGGAAGCTAATTCGCAAATTTCGCCACAGGGGACTTCCAGCTCCGCCAAAGAGTTTCTTTCGGACTTCGCCAAAAGCTGCCTCTAGCCCCGCTACGAGCTCAATGCGGACAGCGCCGTTATGAATCTGCTATGGTCAACCTTTGACCAATCAAATCTCCGGATAAGATCAGATCTAATCAGATCAAATCTGATTAAGATCAAATCAGAGATCAAATTTGGCAGTTGATTGCCACAATCTCTTGACTCTCCTAAAAACGAGTAAGAAGATCAGGGGAAATCCTCCAACGATATGGAAAGGATCAAGAAGATAAACCGACCTGCCAATTCTAGCTTCGCAAAAGCTGATCTTAGCCTCGCAGCAAGGCTACTTTCCAGATTTAAACAGATTTGATTCAATCTGTTTCCATATCTTCAAGGGACGATTATACCCTTGCTCTCCCTATAAATAACCCGCCAGTGGTACAGGGGAAAAGGGGATCAATCAATCGGAGAAAAGAGGACTCCACAAGCAGAGGCTTCTTCATACGCACCGTGCGCTCTCGAATTCAGAGACCTTTTAGAGAATTGCTTTCTCTATCCAGGGTGTTGATACCCTAACATCGTCCTTCTTCTCAAAGAATCTCCGGAACCAGGCGAGAAGGAATTCCTTATTAAAGGCGATTTTGAGAAGCAGCAAGAGGGTTCTACCAACCCTCTATTCTCTGATTCCCGGAACCAGGCGAGAAGGGAATCTCATCGCTCGCATCGTCAAAGGGACAAAGTGGTCGCGCGCTGACCAGACTCCTATCGGCACCTTCTCCAGAATCTCTGAGGGGATCTACTTGTAATCTTTTTAAGAATACTTGTAATTTAGCTCCTCAAACTCTTTTTTTTGTAAGTTTTTCCCTTTGCAAACATAATGGAAAACAAGATGGCGACTCCGCTGGGGAACACGGAATTCTCCACTGCCGAGAATCAAGTGTCGCAATGCGGCGAACAGACCTTCGGGTCTAACTCTGAATTCAGAAAAAGCCGGTGCAGCCAGAGCCCCTCTGGCTAAATCTTCAAGGAAAGTCTCTGCGAAGACGGAAAAGGTTCCCTACGAACCTACTGCGGTTATTTGGCGCAACAAGGAAGCACGTCCGCAGTCTGATTCCTTACTTGTGAGAACTTGGTGGTTCAGTTCGATCAAGCAAGATTTGAAGAAGTCCTCTCTGGGGGTGGCCCAATGCTTCGAGCACAGAAGCATAGGAGGGTTTCCACGACTAAGGTTTCAAATCAGAAACCGGAAGCAGAATTCTGCCGACACCCCTCAGCCTCGCATGTGGCTAATATGGTTCCTTGCGAACCTAAGTCTCCTCTGCCAAGGCGGGTATGGAAGCCTAAACAGAATTCTTCAACCGAAGCTTCAGGCGTAGCTACGCCTAAACCGCGCCTCTCTCGCGAGAAAAAGGCAAGATGCCTGTCTGCTCCAATCATAAAGTTACAACGGCAATCATACCATTGTCCAATTCAAGAGCAGTGATGCCTCGCGCCGACCTCGTTCTCATGGGCGAAGCTACTGTACCACAGCGTACGCGCAGGGTCCATAAACGCGAAGCCGAAGCCAAAGTACTATCTAAGGCTAATTGCCTTCGCAGCAGCATAGCGGGTAAAGTACCACAGCGTGCTCCGCTTTTCAGTGCGTCAAGCACTAAGTTCACGTCTGATGGCGAAGCTAGAACCAAAGCACTATTCAGTGCTAATCCCGTCTGCAGGGATAAAAGGAGTAGGACATCGTCCTATGCGCAACCCAAAAAAGTCTTCGCACTCGATTGCAGAGACCTGACCGACCGGGTCCGATTTGAGGAAATTGTTGACGGATAGACGAACCTCTTCCCTCTGTTGTCAACAAGTGGGATGCCAGCTGGTGACACTCCACTCGTCCATTGCCGGCTGGGACCAATCCCGCCACTCCTCCAAGACGACGGTCAGTTTTTGATCGACTATCGGTACAAGCCCCGATGAAGCACCGCAAAAGGAGCATCTCGCGAGATCTACCCTCTGCATCCGTCAACATGACCGGAAGAGGACGAGAGTCCCCAGATCCAGATTACAGCCCAGGCTTAGGCGAAGTCTTGGTGCAGGAGGAAGGTGTTTTCTGAAACACCAGATTTAGGGTGGCGATACCCTACAATTATGAACAGCCTTCTTCCTCGACGGCCCTAGCCTCGTTACAGCCCAGGAGGTCACTCCAATCATCAGATGACGAAGATGAAGACAGTGGGTACGCCTCTTCAGTGACAGTTTAGCTCAGTGCGGACAGCCAGAGTATCAGTCAACATGGCTGATAGCGCTAACGACGACCTTCGTCGGCGCCTGGAAGCTCAGGAGCAGACTTCCAGAACTCAGCAAGAAGCTCTGGACAATATTCAACAGATGCTCGCACACTCCTCAGTGACCGGAACAACATTGATGCTGCGAGCAATCACGATGAAGAGGAACATTTCAGCAATGAGCAGCCAAAGACGGAGAAATCCAAAGAAGGTTCTGCCTTAGACGCCGAAGTCCTCAAGGGCCTTCAGGCTCAAATCGCGTCCCTAGCTCAGAGGGATGAATTAAAGAAGGTAGGGGCAGTCCGTCCTTATCCGCTGGAGTGGGATTCGTGTCATATCCACCGAAATTCAAGCCGCCAACACTGCATACCTATGACGGAAAGAGCTCGCCAAATCAGCACATCTACTATTTCCGGTCTCAGACTGGTAATGTTATAAGCAATGACGCCATCATGGCTAGACTTTTCATTGGCACCTAAAGGGGGTGGCATTTGACTGGTTCTGAAGTCTCCCCTCGGGCTCTATCAACTCTTGGATCGATCTGGAAACTCGGTTCCTCTCTCGTTTCTATGAGGACGATACCGAAGTAACCATGGACAAGCTCCTCTCCACTGTGCAGAAGAAGGGCGAATCTGTCCGTGACTACATTGAACGGTTCAGAAACTTATCCTTGATGTGCCCAGCAGGGATGCCGTTACCCATGCTCTTACAGACATGCAGACACAACTTCCTAGACCAAGTGAAAGTTCGCATGGGGGCTGTTAAAGCCCACACCTGGAAAGAATTGGTCGAACAGGCTGAGATAGCCGAGAAGTCAGCTAAAAAGTTTGAACCATCCGCCCCTAGAGGCAAGTGGGGGATGAACAACAAAGGGCGTAGCGACCTACCGCAATCTTCTCAAGCTAAAGGCAAAGAGACTATGTCTGTGGAGCTATCTGGAGATGTGCAGTCAAAAGCCAAGAAGAGCGGCTTCAAACAATCAGGAGCCTAAGTTCCCTCCAAAGCAGTACTCCTTCAAAGACGATCAGGTGGTCACGATATTCCATCTGCTCCACAAAGGGAACAAAATGAAGTTGCCAGATGCTCGGCGTCCCAATGAGATAGGGCACACAAACGACCCTAAGTACTGCCTCTACCACAGGATGATCCACCATCCTACTGACAAGTGTTATGTCTTCAAGGACAGGATACAAGCCCTGATTGACGCCGGCGTCCTGACACTGAAGACGGAACAGAAGAAAGTCACTGCCAATATGGTGACTCTTGAGTTCGGCACTGCCCAAAAGGTCACAGTTCCTGACGGGACCTATCCAGCCCCCGCGCCACGTTTGGAAGTCAAGCATCTTCCAGCTACAACTCAACATAATAAGGGTCTTGTTCCCTTAACATTGGAGATAGGGGAAGTCATGTGGATACATCCAGACCTCGTCCAAGACGTACAGTGGGATCTAAAGAAGCCCAAGTCTAAGGGCGAATCTTGCAATGTCATTTCCATCCTGCCAGACGACGGCAATCTTACATCGGCTTCCCTCAGTGATTCAGAAGGAGAAAAGCTTGCTTGCACGGCGCAAGCCGATGCGCCTCAACAGACGGGCACCCGGTCTAGAAAATCATACTTGAGGCAGTATGACAAGTCTACTGACGAGATACAACAGCAAATGACGTCAGTATCAATACCAGCATCCACTCCAATCCCAGCAAAGGGAAAAGAAAAGCCTAAGGAGGCACGGTTTGACCATGTGTTGAAGAAACCACCAGGCCAAGGGTTTGATACGCCCTTTTGGTTTGACATATTGGCTCAGCTGGCCAATATCCCAGCTCGTATCACTATACACGAGCTCCTTCGTCTCTCAAAAGAGACAAGAGAAGCACTCAGGGATGCGCTAGCCAATTCAGAATCCTTTCTGACATGCATGCCTGAAGTCCCTAATGATGACGCTCAGTCTTCTGCCCAGAATGTCATCATGCACGATCAAAGGTGCCCGCTATTACCTTCACGGCGGAAGATATGCTTCTCAAAGACAACAAGCATGATCGACCTCTGTACTACACCGGATATATCGGTTCAACGTGCATTGAAAGAGTACAAGTCGACCCGGGGTCCGCACTCAGCATCATCCCAAAAGGTTACTTTTAAGCCCATCTTTATAAGTGAAAGCTTATCACTTAAAGAAAAGGAAGAATTGATAACACTCGTAAAGGAGTATATAGATGTCTTCGCATGGAGCTACGAAGACATGCCCGGACTCGATCCACAAGTCGCCATGTACCGTCTGAACATCAAGCCCAACGCCAAGCCAGTCAAGCAGCAACAAGTCGGTTTCGCCCGAACATTATGGAAGCTATTGAAGCCGAAGTTCACAAGCTCATTGCATGTGACTTCATCCGGGAGGAACAACATCCAGATTGGGTAGCTAACATCGTCCCCGTCCTCAAGAAGAACGGGAAAATGATATGCATCGACTACCGTGATCTCAACACAGCCTGTCCCAAGGATGAATTCCCACTGCCCATCACCGATGTCATGATTGACAACACATGCGGGTTCGAAAGGATGTCTTTCATGGACGGCTTTTTAGGGTACAACCAGATTAAGATGTATCCCGATGACGAGAAGCATACTTCGTTCCGAACACCATTGGGGGTATACTGCTACACTGTAATGCCCTTCGGATTGAAGAACTCCGGAGCAACCTATCAGCGGGCAATGAGTATGATCTTCCGCGATCATCTCTGAAAAACCGGTGGAGTGCTATGTCGACGACATCGCCATCAAAAGCCGCAACAAGAATGAACATCTTCGCGACCTGAGAACGATGTTCGACATAATGCGGGCTCATCAACTGAAAATGAACCCGACAAAATCCTTCTTGGAGTGTCAAGCGGCAAATTCCTTGGGTTTATTGTCACATCGAAGGGATTCATCTTGACCCGGACAAAGTCAAGGCCATTCAGAGCATGCATCCACCGAGGAATCTCAAAGAGCTTAGAGGCTTGCAAGGTAGATTGGCTTATATTAGGAGATTCATCGCAAATCTCCTCAGGTCGTTGTCAGCCTTTCACCCGACTCATGAAAAAGGGTGCTTCCTTCGTATGGGATCAAGCTTGCCAGGAAGTTATGAAGATATCAAGAGGTACCTCACCAAGCTCCAGACTTAGTGGCCCCTACATCAGGAAAACCATTCCTGCTTTATGTAAAAGCTCTGGATTACTCTCTCGGTGCCCTCCTCGCTCAAAAAGGACGACAATGGCCACGAGCAGGCCATTTATTATCTGAGCAGAACTCTCATAGGAGCGGAATCTCGCTACAACCCTATCGAGAAAGATGTTTTAGCTCTCGTCTTCGCTGTTCAGAAGACACGACATTATTTGGTCGGCCAGACCATACATGTCATCTCCAGAGTAACCCATTGCGTCTTCTTATGACAAAGCCAGGATCACTGAATTCAAGATTGGCTAAATGGGCACTTTGTGTAGGTTCACCTAGAGGGGGGTGAATAGGTGATGGCTAATCTAATGGTCAAATAATGCCGAATGATGCGGAAGCTAAAAATAATTATGACCTAATTACAACTTATACACTAAACACTATGTATAATACAAGAGTGTAGCCGAATTCCCTTTGCAGGGCTCTGGACTAAACCCCTCTTGATTCCCCTTGAATGGGTTGAGGTGCCGCGTTGGCTCTCTTGGTTGAATACAAGTGTTAGCAACAATCCCAAGCAAGTATTAACAATTAAGCACAAGGGTATATCATGCATATAAAGATAGACAATAATTGAATGCAAGATATAAATAAGAGACAGAGAAAGAGAAAGAGCAATCGCAAACACAAGGGTATGTTTCGAGGTTCGATCACACTTGCTCTACATCCCCGCCTTCGACACACGAAGGATTTTCTACTATGCACGATCCCAACGGATCTCTCCTTGGTGCCGCAACACCTACAAGCCCTCGGACTCCTAGTCCCTTACACACCGCAAGCACCACAAGCTTGCCGAGGCCGCACCTCGAACCAAAGAGTTCACAACCGAACTCCAAACCACCACGAGCACACTTGCCCGTCTCCTCAAGGAACAAAGAAAGATCTTTGGTGATCACAACACTTTGATCACCTAAAGCACTCTCACTACCACACACCTATAGGATGTATAATCAATGGATAGCTCAAGTGTGGTGTGAGAAAAACAGGATGAAAGCTATGGTGAAAAACTCAAGAAATTTCTTTTAACACACTCTAATAAAACTCCCTTTAGATTGAAAGTATTAGCTCTCTATTTTGGGAGAAAAACTCTTCTGAAAGTATGGGAAAAACTGGCTCTAAGAGTCTCTAAATCTTGGCTTCAAACAATGAGAAAAACCCCAATTTATAGGCTGCCAGAAAACTAGCCGTTGGTTTCTGTCAGTACTGCCGGTCGACCGGCCGGTCGACCGCCAACGGTCAAGATCCGACCGTTGGAGCCTCCAGTCGACCGCCCGGTCGACCCAGAAATCCAGAGAGCAGAACTCTCTGCAGCGGTCGACCGTCCGTCGACCGGACCACTGTGCTGCCAGACATGCACAAGTCTGTGCACGTCCGGTCGACCGTAGGTCGACCGGCCCTTGGTTCGGTCGACCGCCCGGTCGATCGAACTGGCCTGTCAGCCAATTCCAGGTCTGAAAAACTGGTTTAAAAATTAATTTTAAAATCTTTTAACACTATAAAAATTCCATAAACTTGTTTTAACATTCTATATTGAAAACCAAACTTGTGATAAAAATTTTCAAGACATATATCAACATATTCATATCATTTCAGCGTCTTGCAAATTTTATCAAAAATCAAAACATGTATTTTTCAAACTTGGTTTTCATAACTTCACAAAATATAAAAACAAGATATTTGATTTCATTTAAAGCATAGTGTGTATGGATATGATCCACTACACAATCATAATGTAATATCTATGTTTTTGACATTAAGCTCTAAACTTGGTTATGGTTGAAAAGATATACATGATAGAAATACCAAAAACCAAGGTATATATTTTGTCACAAAGAAAAATCTTTTATTAAATAAAAATTCTTTTCTAAACATAAAAATCTTTTATGAAAGCAATTCTATCAAGAGTGTGTGTGTGATATATAACTGAGCAATCCACCAACTATCTATCCTTTACATTTTTAACTAAAAACAAAAAACAAATCTTATACCTAGACACAAGTCTTCATCTTCTTGAAGCTTCACTTGAAGGTTTCTCATCTTCTTGACTTGGTCCAAGCTTGATCCAAAAGCTCATTGGATCACACCGTGCTAGCTCCAAATCTTGATATTTTATCGTTTGTTGAGCTATGCACCTACTAAGATCTTGATAATGAATCTGTCACTATTAAACACAAGATCATTAGTAAACATAACTACATGAGTTGATCATCATCAAAACTAAGGTGATAGGCCTTTGGGCCAACAATCTCCCGCTTTTTGATGATGACAAAACTCATGGAGTTATATATGCATGGATTGAAGTAAAGCTTCAAAGACGCTCCCCTTAACTCATGCATAGACATAATAATAAGATATGGCAATGAAGCTCCTAAATATGTATGCAATGTATGGAGATAAAACATGAAATCCTTTTTCTCCTAGTTGCAATACAAAACATATATGCATAATTAACAAGGAAGACAAATACTTCTCCCCTTAAGCAATGAAAACATGCATATAACTCAAACTTCTCCTCTTTTTGTCACTCATCAACAAAGGGTTCAAAGTAAAAACAAATCAAACAAAATTTTCTCCCCCTTTTGTCAAAAACAAAGAGATCAAGAAGGGGTAATACAAATCAATCAATAAAAATTTATAGCAATATACATCATGAAGAGGAAGACGCTAAGTTAGCTTCCCTACACATATGCATTACATGAAGAAGGGATGACAAGCCCTAACTCACATAACACATATTATGTAATGCATAAGAGGAGATGTGAAGCTCTCCCTACACACGTATATCATATAAAGAAGAGTTGCCAAGCTCCTCAATTTATAATATACTCAACATGAATCCATATGTAAGAGAGATGTTAGCTCTCCTTGCATATAGGAAATACACAATCAAAAATTTTGAATATTTCTTTATCAAAACAAATTTTTGAACTTTCTTAAATAAAACACATTTTGAGATAACAAATCAACATAATTTTTTTATTTTGATATCAATTTTGAAAATATATTGCATAAGCTTGAGAATTACCAATTTGAAAATTGAATTAAGCTTAGCATATACATTGTGCATGAAGAATGTGAATCAAATGTAAGTCTAGCACAAATAGATCATAGATGTATGAAAAGAGAATACCAATAGAAATTGATATAATTTTAATTGAAAGCATTCATACATACAATCAAAATATGAGTATATAGAAATCATATTGATACCAATTGAAAATATCCAATGATACCAATTGAAGAGTAAGCTTATCATATACTCTACCATATGAAGAATTTGCACTAGTTAATATGAAATGTTTTAAAAGCTAGTACGGAATCCTTCAAGCAAAAATCATCACATTTTTGTTTTTATTATTATTATTATTTTAAAATAAAGTTTATATTTCAAGATATATGTATGTTTTGACAACACAATAAGTACATACATGTCTCTTAAACACAATGAGTCCATGTAAATAGATTGGCATTAAACGGCAAATGACTCAAGAGTATACATGTATATCTTAAAGTTTGGCAAAATACACATATACATGAAATGAAAAACACATGATCATAAATCAAATCCAATAAGTGAGAATACAAGTTTAAAGATGTATGTATCA